>QGSO01003136.1:0-16424 GCA_011037825.1 Carya cathayensis | reverse complement strand
TAATTTTGAGCCTTAATACTAATTTTGAATTTTTAAGAGATTTACAACATTATTCTATGACTTTAATGTGAAATTGTTCCATTCTTGCTTATGCTTGGTTTCTTGATGTGCTTGACTCCATTGTATTGACAACTTGAACTTGAGACTCTTTTATTTTTTGAATTCATTTGTTATCATCAAAATTCATGTGTAAATTTATAATTACACGAAATAGGATTGAAAACTGACAGGTCGGTTTCGGTTTAGGCAGTAAACCGAAACCGACCGGCACTTCAAGAAGGGTGGGCTAAACCGGCCGAAACCGACTGTGCATGGGGGAGAAAACCGGCCATTTCCTTTGCCGGCAGGTCGCTGTCGGTTTCGGTTTGGACGGAGTCACGGAGGTAGGGGTTGAGAAACACGGAAGCTTGGATGCTTGAGGGAGTCACCGGTTGGTCTGCGACGCCGTTGAACAGAGAGAGAGAGAGAGAGAGAGAGAGAGAGAGAGAGAGAGAGAATGGGGGGCGGCATAAGAGAAAAGGGAAGGGGGGAACTAGGAAGGTGATAACCCTAACCCGTTCCCCCCAAAACGACGCCGTTTGGTCTCTACCAAACGGTGTCGTTGGCTTTTATTTTTTTTTCCACACATTTAAACAAAACGACGCCGTTTCATATGAAACGGTGTCGTTTTGTATCACGTATATATAATATATATATATATATATATATATAAAAGGTCGGTCGGTTTACCGGTTTTCTGTGTGGTCGAACCGGGACCGAGCCGATCGAAGTCGGTTTCCATTAATTTCTACTGTCGGCAGACCGGTTCTTCTCCGGTTCCAGCGTCCGGCGGTCGGTTGCCGTCGGTGTAGGTCGGTTCGCCTGTTTTCTGTACACCCCTAACACGAAACTTGAAATCTTGGGTTCAACAATCTCCCCCTTTTTGATGATGACAAATAATTGATAGAACCTGAAGACTGTATTAATACTTAAGCTCCCCCTGAGAATATGCGTTAGTTTTTCAAATAAAAGTATAAATATAATTCCAAGCATATATAACAAGTTTAGCAAATTTAAACAATATTAATGTTCTAGTCTAAAACTGTTGAACCCAAGGTTTCAAGTTTCATGTGATTATAAATCTACACATGGATTTTGATGATAACAAATGAATTCAAAGAATAAAGGAGTTTCAAGCTCAAGTTGTCCACACAATGGAGTCAAGCACATCAAAGAACCAAGCATGAGCAAGAAGGAAACAAGTTCACATTAAAGTCATAGAGTAATGTTGTAAATCTCTTAAAATTCGAAATTAGGATTAAGGCTCAAAAATTAATATTTTATCATAAAGCATTAAAATACATTTTCCACATGTGCATGAATATTTTGAAAATTAAATTTGAAAATTTTGAAAGATAATTGATTGTCATCTTTCACATGTGCATGACATGATTAAAGGTTTGAACTTTGAAAATATTAAAGATGATTGATTGTCATCTTTCACATGTGCATGTTTTATTTGAATATTTTCAAAAGTGATTGATGCTTTTCTTGACTTATGCAAAAGGAAGATGTCTTTGTTTGAAAAATTTGAAAAGTAAAGTGTGCTCCTTTTGTCATATGCAAAAAGTAAAAGATTAGGTTTGAAATTTTTGAAAAGTAAAGTGTGCTCCTTTTGTCATATGCAAAAAGTAAAAAGATTAGATTTGAAATTTTTGAAAAGTGAATGATGTCTTTGACATGTGAATCTTTTTAAATTTGAATATGAAGTCTCATATGCCTATAAATAGATCATTTGAGAGTTTTACATACACAACACCAAGAGCATACAACATTCATTCAAAGTTTTCATTCTCTCTTCTTTAAGCATTGAGCCTTAACCCTTATTCATTTTGAGAGATATAGTTTGTACTTGTATTGTTCTTATTTCACTCATTGAGGAGTGTTTTCTGATAACCTACCCACTATCAGCTCTTGTATCAGTAAAAGGGTATGTATAACCCTTGTGCGTGTAGAAAGTATTCTACACAAGGAATATTTGAATCACCACGTGTAAGGTGATTGTAAGTGTAGAGGGTGTTCTACACGGACCCTTTGTAGCGGTGTTGTTCAAAGGTGTAATAGGTTTATATCTCCACCTGAAGGAGATTGAATAGTGAATTCGGGGATCCTCAAGGAGTAGCTTGAGGCGAGGACGTAGGCAGTGGGGCCGAACCTCGTTAACATACTGAGTTTGCTTCTCTCTGACCCTTACTCTTTATATTTATTATTGTTTCATATTTTGTTTATATTTTATATTGTATATTTGATTTATAATTGTTATTTTTTAAATACAACTCAATTCACCCTCCCTCTTGTGTTAGTCATTTGGGCAACAAAAACTTTTCCTTCTTTTGGCATTATTAAAAAGGATCCACAACAAGTAATTGGACTGAAGAAAACGGTGTGTTAATAGACACTGTAGATAGTTGAAAAAATTGGAGCCGTCCGTGACCCGACAAGTGCTGCAAAGGCTTGAGGCCTAACTCTATAAATTTAGTGCGACTGGAGATTTAAACAATCGCCTGATGTTGTCGACAAACGGGATTGAAGGCTCTAAGTTTCTATAAAAAAAAATCATTTTCATCCATCGGATACAAAAAAAAAATCACATTGCTCATTGACCTGAGTTTTGTTTTTCCATAACGATAGAATGACCGAGTAATTTTCTTCCACTAATGTTCCAGACTTGAATCAAAAACTTTTGACGCATCAACCATCAATCTTCTTTCCTGAGGCCGTCAATACCATGATAGGAGCAGAGATCCATTTTTCTAGTAGGGCTGATTCTGAGATTGTTGCAGAATAAAAAATGCTCAGTAGTCAATATGCTACCTCCATTACGACCATGTCTCGGAGGTTAATGGCGAGGGTGAGTGAGATTGATCATTTTAACATCCAAATATCTGAATTACGACAGAAGTTTGTTAATAAGGATAGAGAGAATAAAATGCTAAAACAAGAAAACAAAGAGTCGAAAAAATTTACAGATTGGTATGCTCATGATCTGCAACCACGAATAGAGGAGCTGGAACGAGAAAGGGTTCAGATACAAGGTCAACATCGGCAGATAACAGCAGAGGTTCATCGTTTACTAGAAAAATAGGGACAATCTATTGTTAATCTCGCTGGCTTAATAAGAAAACTTTTGACAATCTGTGTCCAGCATATCTTGTATTTCTTTTGACTAAATAAGATTTGAAGAGACAATAGTTTATCTTATTCTTTATGCTATCTCTATAAAATCAGTCTTAAAGTTAATCCAATTTGCATCAAATCTTATTCTCATCTCTATAACTCATCTGCATCCCTTCAACATTCTCGTTTTAAGTTTTAAATTCTTTTCTCAATGGCTCATTCTTCTAACATTCCTCTAGATCCATCTATGAGGTATTCAACACCTCAACCTCCTGTCCTTTCTGCAGTTGCCATTGGTGCCATGTTGCAGCAAGAAAATAATAGTTTGGCTAATAAGTCAGACTCTGATGCTATCTACGACTTGGTCAGTCTCGGGACTCACTACTTATCCTCTATTGTTGTTTTTTCCTAGCGGATACAATCTAAAAACCATGAGGTTGAAAAACTTAAATAACAAATTGTTGTACTTCAACGAATTGTTCAAGAGTCTCATACAAGGAAAGGAATCCTTCGGCAGAAAAATAAACAGTTGAAATCTCTATTGGATTTTTCATTCCGCTTGCCAGTTCCCATGGATAGGGATGACATGATATTATATGAAGAGAATGAGCGTCTCAAACATGAGGCTAAGAATCTGAAATTTATGTAAAAGTATTTAAAAACATATCTCTATATTTTTATAAACTCTGATATATCTTTTAAGAGATATTCATAACATGCATCATACCTATTTCTCTTCTAATCATACATAATCTATCTTCTGGTAAAGGTTTTGTGAATATATCTGCTAACTGATCGTGTGTGTTTGTGAACTCTAGTACTATATCGCCTTTCTGCACATGATCTCGAAGAAAATGATATCTTATTTCAATATGCTTAGTCCTAGAACGTTGTATTGGGTTCTTTGAAAGATTTATAACACTTGTATTATCACATTTAATTGGAATGTGATTATATGTGAGTTTAAAATTTTCAAGTTGTTGTTTCGTGTAAAGAACTTGAGCACAACAACTACCCGCATCAACATATTCTGCCTCAGCAGTAGATAGTGCAATAGAATTTTATTTTTTACTAAACTAGGAAATTAGTGCATGACCTAAGAAATGACGTGCTCCACTAGTACTTTTTTAATCTATTTTACAACCAGCATAATCTGCATCTGTGTAACTGATTAGATCGAAATATGTGTGTTTAGGGTACCATAACCCTAGGTTAATTGTACCACTAAGATATCTAAGAATGCGCTTAACTGCAATTAAATGAGATTCTTTTGGAGATAATTGAAAGCTTGTACAATAGCATACACTAAACATAATATCAAGCCTACTGGCTGTCAAATATAATAAACTACCAATCATACCTCGATATACTTTCGAGTTAACTGGCTTTCCGGATTCATTTTTATCAAGTTTAGTGGATGGGCTCATTGGTATTCCAGTTTTCTTAGCACCTTACATCCCAAACTTCTTCAGCAATTCCTTAATATATTTTGATTGATTGATGAATATCCCACTTTTTGCTTGCTTAATTTGCAATCCGAGAAAGAATGTAAGTTCTCCCATCATGTTCATTTCAAATTCTTCTTACATAGTCTTAGCAAAAACTTGACACATATTTTCATTAGTAGCACCGAATATTATATCATCAACATAAATCTGAATAAAAAGAATATCATCATTTTTTTATTTAATGAAAAGAGTTGTATCAATTTTTCCTCTTGAAAAATATTTTTCAATCAAGAAACCACTGAGTCTTTCGTACCAATCTCTAGGAGCTTGTTTGAGTCCATATAGTGCTTTTGTGAGTTTGAAAACATGATTTAGAAAAATATGATTTTCAAAACCTGGAGGTTGCTCAACATATACTTCTTCATTTATAAAACCATTTAAGAAAACACTTTTAACATCCATTTGAAAAAGTTTGAAATCTTTATAACAAGCATAAACAAGTAGCATTTGAATAGCTTCTAATCTTGCGACTAGTGCATATGTCTCATCATAATCGATTCCTTCTTCTTGATTGAAACCTTGGGTTACAAGTCGAGCCTTATTTCTAGTAATGACTCCGGATTCATCTTTCTTGTTTCTAAAAGCCCATTTTGTTCCAATAATAGTATGATTTTTGAGTTTAGGAACAAGTGTCCAAACATTATTTCTTTCAAATTGATTAACCTCTTCTTGCATAGCTATAATCCAATATTCATCAAGAAGTGTTTCATCAATATTTTTAGGTTCAATCTGAGATAAAAAAGCAGTATGATTGTAAATATTTCTAAGAGATGAACGAATACTTACACCTCGAGAAGGTTCTCCCAGAATTTGTTCAACTGGATGATTTTTCACAAATTTTCACTGTTTGGTTACATCTTGTATTAAATTTTGATGTTCTTTCCTTATGTCTCCATGTTGGACTTCCTCTATTGTGTTCTCTTTGTTGACATTGAGACTTTCCGTATTATTTATACCTCCTGTTTCTTCATTAATAGATTTTTTGGAGAGTAGAGAATTAGATTCATTAAATACTACATGCACAGACTTTTGTACAGTCAAAATATTTTTATTAAATACTCTATAAGCTTTACTATTAGTGGAATACTCGAGAAAGATATCTTCATCAGATTTTGTATCAAATTTGACTAAATTATCTCTGTCATTCAAAATAAAACATTTGCATCCAAATACATGAAAGTAACCAATGTTGGGCTTTTTCTCATTCCAAAGCTCATATGGGGTTTTATCTAATTTAGACCTTAGCATAACTCTATTTATAACATAACATGCAGTACTTACCGCTTCGGCCCAAAAATAACTAGCCAAGTTGTTCTCATAGAGCATTGTTCTTGCCATATCTTGAAGAGATCTATTTTTTTTCTCTACTACCCATTTTGTTGAGGAGTTCGAGGAGCAGAAAAATTATGCACAAAACCATTTTCATCACAAAATGTTTCAATATTTTTATTAACAAATTCTTTTCTCCTATCATTTCGGATACTTGAAATAGTATAGCCCTTTTCATTTTAAATTCTCTTGCATAACTTGGTAAAGACATTATGTGCCTCATCTTTATGAGTAAGAAAAATGACCCAAGTATATCTAGAGAGATCATCAACAATAACAAATGCATAATATTTTCCTCCTACACTTGCAACTCTATTTGGTCCAAAAAAATCTATGTATATCAGTTCTAGTGGTCTAGTAGTGGAAATATGTTTCTCGGTTTTAAAAGAAGTTTTTGTTTGTTTACCAAATTGACATGCATTACAAATTTTGTCTTTAAGAAAAATTGCCTTTGGTAAACCTCTTACAAGATCAGTTTTTGAAAGTTTAGAAATAAGTTCCATGTTGGCATGACCTAGTCTTCTATGCCATAGCCAACTAGTTTCATTTTGAGCTGAAAAACAAATAGCATCTTATGAGGTAATTTCTTCAAAATTGATTGTATAAACATTGTTGCTTCTAAAAGCAGTAAAACAAATATTATAATCATGATCATTCAAAATAATACACTTATCCATTTTGAAAGTAACTGTAAATCCTTTATCACATAATTGACTTATACTCAAAAGATTATGTTTTAGACTTTCAACAAGTAGAACATCTTCAATTATGAGAGAAGATTTATTACCAATTTTACATATTCCCACGATCTTCCCTTTCGAATTGTCTGCAAATGTCACATGTCATTCTTCTTTAGATTTAAGATCAAAGAACTTAGTCTTGTCTCCCGTCATATGTCTTGAACATCCACTATCTAAAATCATTTGTTTTTGCTTGTGGAGGACTTCATGCATACCTATAAAAACAATTAAAATGATTTTTCTTGGTACCCAAGTTCTTTGGGTCATTTATTTATTAGTATTAGAACAAACAAGATTTTTAGGTACCCATATGACCCTAATACTCATTATATGCTTTCTTCTAATAGAACAAGCATGATAATTATGACCATTTCTATTACAAAAATTGCAAATAACATGTGACATTTGTGAAGAACTTGAGTGATTATAATAGTATTATTTTTTGACAAAATTATTATGAAAAGAATCTTGAATATTGGACTTTGATGTAGAAGTATTATCAAAGAAGTTTTTATAAGATTTAAATTTTTGTTTTGGCATATATCCCAGGCCTGCCTTGTCAAAAACACATCTTTGACTACCAAGAAGTTTTTCAAAATTTCTTTTTCCATTCGTAAAGTTTTCAACAATATTTTCTAAATCAGTTTTCTTCTTCTTCAATTCAAGATTTTCATCTTTCAAAACAATATTTTCTTTTCTTAAAATATCAATTTCGTTTGTTAAAGAAGAATTTTTCTTTTTAAAAGCAGTATATTTGATACCCAATTTTTCAAATTCCTCATATACCTCTTCTAAAACATTTTGCAATTTTTTATATGAAAGATTTTCAATATTATCAAGATTTGTTACCTCAATGTCATATTTAGCCATAAGACAAAGATTTGCTGATCCTCCATTGCTTGCTTTACTATCTGAGCTACTTGAATAATCATCTCATGTAGCTTTCATTGCTTTCTTGCCTTTGTTTCGATCTTTCTTTAGTAGAGGACAATCTGGCTTAATATAACCAGACTTATTGCATTTATAACAAATTAAAGTATCATTTTTACTTGAATCTTTTTTGGAAAACTTTTTGAAAGATTTCCTTGGATGAATTTTATTTTTCTTTAAGAACCTCTAAATTCTTCTTGTTATCATCGCAACTTCTTCATCTTTGCTGTCATTTTCCTCATCTTCATCACTTTTATTTTCATGAGGAACAACTTTAAGTGCCAAGCTCTTCTTTGGCTTTCCTTCTTCTTCTCCTATTTTCAATGTGTACTCATGGGTGATAAGTGACCCGATGAGTTCATTCATTTCGAGTTTCTTGAGGTCTCTAACTTCAAGAATCGCTGTCACTTTTGATTCCCAACGTTTTGATAGAGAATTGAGAATTTTTCTTACTATCTCCACTTTGGAATAAACTTTACCAAAAGCTATCAAACTGTTTATGATGTTAGTAAAACGAGTGTGCATACTACAAATAAATTCATCATCATTCATCTTAAACATTTCATATTCATAAGTAAGAATATAAATTTTTGATTCCTTGACTTGAGAAGTTCATTCATAAGTAACTTCCAAGTTATCCCAAATTTCCTTTGCCGTAACGAAAGTCATTACTCTATTAAACTCATTACCATTGAGAGCATTATATAATAAATTCATAGAAGTTAAATTCAAAGTATAAAGTCTATTGTCTTCACGATCAAACTCTTCTTCTTCCTTTTTGACCTTTACTCCATCAACCACTTTTGTTGGAATATAAGGTCAATTTACAATGAATTTCCAGATTTCTCGACCTTGAGCCTGAAGGAATATTCTCATTCTAACTTTCCAGAATGAGTAATTATCTCCACAAAAGAGTGGAGGCTAACTGCTAGATTAACCTTCACCAAATGAAACTGTAATGTTAGTCATAAGATCTTAACTCAAAAGATAGTTAATCTTATAACATAGCTCTAGCTCTGATACCAATTGTTACTGATCATAGGCCGCACCTATGTCACCTAACAATTGTACCTACTAGACTAGCCGGCCACTGTCTTTACCGGTGCACCGTCACCTATGGTCGGAGTCTTGCTTCAGTGACACAGTCACAAGCGAGAGTTCCCATGAGTGATCTGCCTGTATGAATAGTACAGGTCAACTAGCTCTGATACCAATTGTTGCCCAGATGACTAACACAAGAGGGGGGTGAATTGAGTTGTATTTAAAAAAATAACAATTATAAATCAAATATATAATATAAAATATAAACAAAATATGAAATAATAATAAATATAAAGAGTAAGGGTAAGAGAAAAGCAAATTCAGTATGTTAACGAGGTTCGGCCCCACTGCCTACGTCCTCGCCTCAAGCTACCCCTTGAGGATCTCTGAATTCACTATTCAACCTCTTTTAGGTGGAGATAGAAACCTATTACACATTTGAACAACACCACTATAAAGGATCCGTGTAGAACACCCTTTACACTTGCAATCACCTTACACATGGTGATTCAATTATTCCATGTGTACACACCCTCTACACGCACAAGGATTATACACACCCTTTTACTGATACAAGAATTGATAATGGGTAGGTTATCAGAAAACACTCCTTAATGAGTGAAATAAGAACAATACAACGCAAACTATATCTCTCAAAACGAACAAGGGTTAAGGCTCAATGCTTAGAGAAGAGAGAATAAAAAGTTTGAATGAATATTGTATGCTCTTGGTTTTGTGAATGTGAAGCTCTCAAATGATCTATTTATAGGCATATAAGATTTCATATTCAAATTTAAAAAGATTCACATGTCAAAAACAACATCATTCACTTTTCAAAAATTCAAACCTAATCTTTTTACTTTTTGCATATGACAAAAGGAACACAATTTGCTTTTCAAAAATTTCAAACCTAATCTTTTACTTTTTGCATATGACAAAAGGAGCACACTTTACTTTTCAAAAATTTCAAACATAATCTTTTACTTTTTGCATATGACAAAAGGAGCACACTTTACTTTTCAAAATTTTCAAATAAATACATCTTCCTTTTGCATAAGTCAAGAAAAGTATCAATCACTTTTGAAAATATTCAAATAAAACATGCACATGTGAAAGATGACAATTAATCATTTTAACATTTTCAAAATTCAAACCTTTAATCATGTCATGCACATGTGAAAAATGACAATCAATCATCTTTCAAAATTTTAAAATTTAATTTTCAAAATATTCATGCACATGTGAAAAATGTATTTTAAAGTTTTATGATAAAATATTAATTTTAAATCTTAATCCTAATTTTAAATTTTTATGAGATTTACAATATTACTCTATGATTTTAATGTGAACTTGTTTCATTCTTGCTCATATTTGGTTCCTTGATGTACTTGATTCTATTGTATGGACAACTTGAGTTTGAGACTCTTTTATTCTTTGAATTCATTTGTTATCATCAAAATTTATGTGTAAATTTATAATTACACGAAACTTGAAATCTTGAGTTTAATATGAATATATAAGAATCAATATTGGTACGCAGATTAGTACAAAATTTTACTTTTACGTAACAAAACTCTTTTTGTAAAGGATAATGGTGCATGTGTAACACAATTCACAATATATTTATAACATATATAATAAAATAAAATATTTTTATAAAATGATATTAATTTTATAAAATATATTATAAAAATACCCATCATTTTAAAATTCTCTCTACCGAACGAAAGGTGCTGGTGTGTAGACACAGTCACCCACCTAATACGGGTCAATCTCCACTGTTGACAATTGACAACACTTTGTCTCACTTTTCCCAGTCACCCACCTAAATTTGTCCAAAGGTTGCGGGCTCCCTTCATCTCATCTTTTTGACGTTATCATCGTGATGGGTCCACAATTCAATTTGGATGAGTTTTCCAAACATCAGTTCGTGAAACAGGCTCAACATCATTTAAGTTCGGTTTAAATATAAAAGTTCACTCATTCATTTCATCTGTGATAATTTTTTAAAATTTTTAAATAAAATATAAAAAATAATTCTTTTTTTTTTAATTTTAAAATAATAATAATATTAAAAAGTAATATTTTAATAATATTTTATTTAATTTTTATTTTAATTCATCTTATCTTAACTCATTATTCAAATATTCTCTAAATTGATCAATAGTACTAATTTCTGCTCATCAAAATTAAATTAGAAATAATCTTTCAAGTCAAGTAATTTATATTAAAATTTCTAGAAATGCATAACAAAAAATGCGTTAGAAGGAAAGACTTAAATTGATCAAAGATACTATTTTATCAAAGAACCTTGCTACTCATCAAAATTAGGGATAGTTTTCATCATCTTACCCAAATAGTAGATGTTGAGCAGTGTTTGCGTTGTTTTCTTTTTCTCGATTAGCATGCTTTTGTTGTTTATATTTATTATAATAAGTATTCTATATTCTCCCTCAATGCATTAATCCTTGTCCATCCTAAATTTATTTATGGACGGATTCTTTAGTATGTAACTTGCACTCTCTGTTTGTAAGATTTGAAGGAGCAAAATGTTTTACCATATAACATGCAATTTTTTGTATGAAATATTGTGCATAATTTGAGAGCGTTTCAAGAAACAAGAAGTTAATACTTAATTATTTGTTAGCTTATTTAATTACTGAACTGATACTCATAATTCTATGCGAATTCCCATGATATATGGGCGTCAAGTCAACATAATCAATGGCAGTTGCCGTATAATTTTACCGAGGCCACAATCATTTTAAAAAAATAAAAAAAAAGGCTAGCGTGTGTAACTACAAAAATCCTGTCTACCCCAACTCCAACAAAAGGTGCAGGCGTGTAGACCCACCCAGTCACCCACTTAGTTTTTCTGAGACATGTAGCGGAAAATGAGTCCGAAGGAAATATTTAAACTGATCAATGATATTATTTTATTAAAGATCTTTGTTACACATTAAAATTAAAGATAATCTTTTAAGTCAAATAATTCACATCAAAATTTCTTAAAATGCATAGCTGAAAACGTGTCAGAAGGAAAGATTTAAACATATTTATGATATTATTTTATTAAAGAGTTTTGTTACTTATCAAAATTAGAGGTAATCTTCTAATCAAATATTTGACATTGAAATTTGTAAAGACATGTAGCGGAAAATGCATGGAAAGGGAAGACGTAGGTCCAAGAGGACCAAGACTTTATTTAAAATATTAAAAAATTATATTATAATAATATTTTATTTAATTATCAATAAAATATTTTATGTTATTTCATCTAAACTCCGTAACCAAACGAGGTCATAATTCTCTTGGAGGCAACAATCAATGCAAAAAAGAAAAGAAAAAAAAAAGGCTAGTGTGTGCCCATACACATTGGGATAAAAAATGCTAGATACAAGTCTGAAATAGATATTTTGTAAAAATGTAAATTCTATCCAAAAAGAAATTTTTTTCTTTTTAAAATTTTTTTTTATGGTAGGGTTTACTTTTTTATAAAGACTTATGCGAAACTTATCTATTAGAATTTGTATAAATAATTTCTCTTTGCATATAGTTGAAGCATTGTAGTAGTTATTTTCCTATGATTTGCTCTTTATAAGAGAATACACAGAAAAAAAAAGAAAAAAAGAAAAAAGAAAAATAGTATATTTTTTTTACAATATTTAACACAATTATGTTTTAAAATGATAGAATGTTTTTATAAAGAGTAATGATATCTAGACAACACAATTCATATTATATTTCACAACATATATTGTAAAATAAGAATATTTTTATAAAATGATATTAATTTTATAAGGTATTTTATAAAAATATTCTTTATTTTAAAATATTATTGTGTAAAGTATTATTAAAAATAATGTGTATTTATTATTTTTCTTTTGTAAAATAAGTTGAAAGAATCAAATTGCCTCTGCCCCAACGCCAACGGAAAGTGCAGGTGTGTAGAGTAGACCCAGTCGAGTCATTCTCCACTGCTGAGTGTTGACAATTGAAAATGGGTTTTGCTAGATGCAGTCGGGAGATGTAAATGGGATGTAAACGATAGTACGGAATGAATAAAATAAAGTTATAAAAATAATTTTTTATTCACGTAGGTCTCATATTAATTCACTTTTTTTAAAGTGACTACATGTCACTTGCATAACCACGACTGCAAATATCATTTCTCATTGAAAATACTTTCTCTCACTTTTCCGAACCGAATAAATTAATAATTAGAAATTTGTCCAAGGTTGTGGGCTCCTCTTCGTTTCATCTTTTTGACGTTATCATCGTGATGGGTCCGCAATTCAATTTGGATGAGTTTTCCAAACATCACTCCGTGAAACAGGCCAACATCATTTAAGTCCGAATTAGATATAAAAGTCCTCTAATTCGTTTAATTTAATTATTATAATTTTTTTTAATTTTTACATAAAATATAAAAAATAATTTAATTTTTTTTAAATTATAAAACAATAAGAATATTAAAAAGTAATATTCTAATAATATTTTATTTAATTTTCATTTCAACTTATTTTATCTCAGCTCATTATCCAAATATTTTATAAACTGATCAATGATACTAATTTATCAAGGAGCTTCGCTACGTTGCTTATCAAAATTAGAAACAATTTTCTAAGTCAACTAGTTCACATTAAAATTTCTAAATATACAGAGCGGAAAACGTGTCAAAAGGAAAGATTTAAACTAGTTAAAGATATTATTTTTATTAAAAAACTTTGCTACTCATCAAAATTATAGGCAATCTTCATCATCTTACCCAAATAGTGAATGTTGAGCAGTGTTTGCGTTGTTTTCTTTTTCTCGATTGGTATGCTTTTGTTGTTTATGTTTATTATAATAAGCATTTTGTATTCCCCCCTCAATAGATTAATCCTTGTCCATCATAAGTTTATCCATGGATGGATTCTTTAGTATGTAATTTGCAATCTCGGTCTGTAAGATGTGAATGAGCAGAGTGTTTACCATATAACATGTAATCTGTAATTTGCAGTTTGTTCAAAGTGATTTAAATCGATTGTTAGTGGCATTCATATTCGGTGTTTATCATTATAAGCCTCTATGTGCATTTTGGAACTCTTCTATAATTTGAATCCTTTCTAAAACCTATCATCAATAATTGTCTTCTACAACATCTTGATAATCATGGTGTGATTCATATTGGCTCAAACTCCTATGCTAAAATTAAAATACAAGAATCCATTGATTTCTTTAATATTTGATTCTATTATTTACATGTGAAAGATGTACAATATATGGATGATTTTGTGCAAAATTTGAGAGCGTTTCAAGAAAGAACAAATTAATACTTAATTATTTGTTATCTTATTCAATTACTGAACTTATACTCATAATTCTATATGAATTCCCATGATACATGTATGGGCGTCAAGTCAATATAATCAATGATTGTTGCCGTATAATTTTACTGGGGGAGAAAAAAGGCTAGTGTGTGCGCCCACAAAAATCCTCTCTACCCCAACTCCAACGAAAGGCCTAGTCACCCACTTAATTTTTCAGAGACATGTATTGGAGAATGCACCAGAAGTAAAGATTTGAACTGATCAATTATACTATTTTATTAAAGAACTTTGTGACTAATCAAAATTAGGAGTAATCTTTTAAGTTAAGTAGTTTAAATTGAAATTTCTAAAGATGCATAGTGGAAAATGCCTCATAAGAAAAAATTTAAATATACTTATGATACTATTTTATTAAAAAGTTTTGCTATTCATTAAAATGAGAGGTAATCTTCCAAGTCAAGTAGTTCATATTGAAATTTCTAAAAATGCATAACGGAAAATGCGCCAGAAGGGAAGATTTGAACATATTTATGATACTATTTTATTAAAGAGCTTTGCTGTTCATCATAATTAGAGGCAATCTTCCAAGTCAAGTAATTCACATTGAAATTTCTAAAAATACATAGCGGAAAACGCATCAGAAGGAAAGATTTAAACATATTTATGATACTATTTTATTAAAGAGTTTTGCTAATAATCAAAATTAGAGGTAATTTCTCAAGTCAAGTAATTCACACTGAAATTTCTAGGGACGCATGGCAGAAAATGAAAGGAAAGGTCCAAGAGGACCAAGACTTTATCCAAAATATGTCTTCTAGCATCGATGGAGACATTATAAAGGCATGGTGATAAATTTGCAAAAGCCATTGATTTCTGCTGTTGCATCAACAAAACAAAACAAAACAAGAACTTAGTTTTGCACATTTCAACAAATCTCTTGTTCAACAAATGGAGACTTGTTTTGGTAAAGGAGTCATGTTGCTTTGGTTTGTGGCTCTCACTACTTTTTGCCCATCCGCTTGGGGTGAAGGATGCAACAAAGAACAGAAGAGAGCGCTTTTGGAGATAAGAAACTCCACCGATGGTATAGCCTTCGAGGGTTTTGACGGTACTGGGGATTGTTGTGGGGCAGGTTTTAGAATCCATTGCAATGACCGTGGTCTACCTAACTATATATACTTAGGTGATTTCAATACACCATCAAGGACATGGATCCCAAATGTAACTTTGTTCACCTTATTTGGTGAATTGGAAGAGCTTTATCTTAGCGGCAGCAACATTGGAGGAGAGCTTCAAGGTGAGAACCCTAACCCCATTCATCATCTATCCACCATTTACTTCATCACCATTATAATCTCTATCTCTCTATACATACATACATACTTACATACATACACGCGATTGTCTAATTTTGACCCTATTTTTAGTTGTTTGTCATATAGCTTAACTTGTGCTCTCAAATCCAAATAACTTCATTTTGACTAATTAATGAAGTTCAAAACGGTACGTTGTTGTAAAAATGATTTAGACTACCTATGGCCGAGACGATCTTATGTCTGCTTGTATTTGGTCTTTCAAACTGTAGTACCCTGATCACTGGTAGACAACATCTATAAAACGCATGGTTCTTGACCACCAATTAATTAAATTGGTACATGTGATTCGTTTTAAAATTAATTTATTCTATGTATTTTCAAATTGAACTTTTTATTCCCCAAGATTGATCAAATTAAAAAAAAAATCAAATTAAATTCTTTTACAATCTCTTTCACAATCAATTAAAGCAAGTATGCCAGTTGCTACTCTGTTAAAAATGAATTTCAATTTTATCATAAAGTTCTTATGGTACGTTAATCATTTTTCGTATAAAAATATCAAAAACTGAAACCAAAATATCAAAATTTAATAGAACCGACGAATCTAGCTGGTTTTTTTCTAGGATCGGTTTAGATGTCGATCTAAATGTTACTTGGTACAAAAAGGGTAGCCAAGGTCAATCCTTTTTGTGGAAGAACAAGTCAACATGACCAGTTCAACTGAAAATTCAAAAGTTGAAAACTTCTACAACAAACCTCTTATCTGCAAAATCTATTAATTAGGCATGTAATCTATTTTTGAATTCAAATCAGGTGATGTATAGGCTACTGAGTTAAGAGTTGTTATTCTGTAACAGAACGAGTTGATTTGAACTCTATTTAAATACTTTGTAATTCACAAATGAACTTATCAAGAGTTTTCCAAAACAGAGCATTCTTCTACACTTTTCATCCATACGTGTTCTTCAATTAATTGCTTGGTAGATGTAACAGCCCGCTAGAAATTCAATGGTGGAATTTCTATAGACATTAGAAATCTCGTGAAAACCCCATAAGTTTTTACGAATCGGCTAATCGCATAAGCTCTAGTAT
>QGSO01003126.1:0-17304 GCA_011037825.1 Carya cathayensis | reverse complement strand
AGTTGAATGTGATCTGATGACCGAGGTCAATCGGTGATCCATGAGATTAGGACTCAACCTGGGGCGTCAATAATTTTGGAGTCTTTTTATTATTATTATTATTTAGTATGCTGTGAATTTTTGTTGCTAGTGCATTGTCATTTTACTTGGTTTTCTGGGGGAAAGAACTCCATATCTGTTCGTGTTAGAACTATTTGTACTTCATTCATTTTGAATATTCGTGATTTGTTATTTATGACAGAAGAAAACCTCTAATTGGTGGTTTGTACCATTTCTGTACAGATACAATTGAAGTCGGAGGGCAATAATTTAATTTCTAAGTTTTTCTCGAAAAAGGGAATTAAAGAAGAACAAGAATCAACCATAGAGGAGAAAAACTCTTCAGCCGAAACTTTAAGGACCGATCCAACTAAGAGCCTGAAAAAAGAGACTGATACAGAGGACAACACAGCAATTTCGTCCATTACTGATAAAGGAGGCCAAGACTCAAAATCCATTACTATACATTCTGAAGATGAAGATACAGCTAAGTGCCAGGTAAAGAGAGACTATGAGGCGTTTAAAGCTGGTTTAGAGCCAATGACTGATAATACTGTTAAGCAGTGCACAACTCCAGCAAGGAAGAAGGGAAACGTGAAGAGTGCCGGTGACAAACAGCCCACCCTACTCTCCTATTTTGGTAAAAACTAATGTTTTGGGTCTCTCCTATGGATCTCCTATGTATATGCTGCAACACGTAAACAAATGTTGTAAATTTTGTAATGCTTTCTCACAAACCTGTTCTTTAAGGTAGGAAAGTTTTCAGTTTGTGTGAAGTTGTCAATGTAGAAAACCCTCCGATGGCTTTTTGATATTACATCTTTCTCCCAAAAATTTAATTTGGCTGGGACATTTTTTTTCCTGTTTTCTTTTGATACTTTGTATCCAACTGTTTGACTTTACCCAAATTCACAAATTGGATCCTTTCTTTTAATTTTTTTTTGTAAAAAGGTAGAAAAAATTGACTTATCTCCTTTACATATTTTATTTTTGGTCCAAAAACCAGTCCAACCTTGAACAAAGATTCCAGGCATGAACCAAAGCTAACTTCAATGGTTGCAATTTCCCTGATAGCAATTTCGTAAATTAAACAATGTTGTCATGAAAAATTCTGCTTATCTTCCCCGCATAATATACACAACACTTATTTTATTTTTTTCTTTTACCAAATGTTTGTATATATATAATGAATAGAAAATTCAATTAATTTGAGAAAAATAAATCCAAACAAAATTTAAATTTAAATTTATAAAAAAAATATGATGTATAGTGTATAGGGATGTCGGGTAACAAAGCTCATGTTGCCATATCACCGTATCCATTTCAATTTTGTCCGATCCATCGATTGGAGAACTTCTGGCAGTGCTTTAACAACTTTATTGTCATCCCAGCCTAAAATACCTGCCAGGAATCTAAAATCCCAGCAACAAGGGTCGCTTCTTCATGGGCATTCCCATGCTCGAAATGAAATGTATCGCATGCATATAACTTAACGTTATTCCTAAATTAGCACGCTCAAGCATTGCTCGTGTATATATCTCCAATACTTGAGCTCTTCTTATCATCAATAAAATCTTGTTTACCAATCAAAAAAAGATTGCAAAATCGAATGAAGAAAATAAAGATGAACAAAAAATGTTAGGAAGGAAAAAGTAGATGGAGGTCATGCCCACAGGCCACAAGAAGAGGGAGCTGCTCTGCAGCAAGAGCATCGATATAATTAGTCTGATGTATTATTACTGTAAATTTAATAATAACTATTAATAATAAAAGCCGAAACTAATCACATGGGGAGAAGTCTGATCTCATTTTTTTTTTCCCATGAAACGCTCTTTGCATAGAGTGCCTACTCTCAGAAGAGGGGCTGACAAGTGAAAAAGAACACCCTGAAGAATAGGTTTGCGATATTGCTGGTAGATTGATATGGTAGATATTCCTGAGACCCATAAGGATTTGAAATTCATCTGGAAACTTAAATCCTTTTACAAGCACTTTTCCCTGCAAACCAAGTGAGACAGATGGATTACTTATAAAGGAATCCATGCAGAATATCTCAGTGTTGGAAATCATTAAAGCAGCAATGACTCTTCAGGGAATTCGCAACAAGAAAACCTCAAATTGCCTCATTATTTATTCGTTCATCCAATGCAAATAAGTTTAACAGAACAAAATAGCCCATGGCTTACGTACTAGCACATTCTAGTAAGAACTTCCCATCCTAAATGAGTAAGGAAGAACTACCCATCCTGAAAGAATCAAGTTATATCTTCAAAATTGTAAATCTAAACTCACTAGCTAATTTTATCAAGGGCCGTTAGTTTCTTCAAGAAACAGGCCTAGATAGTGAGAAAATATGAGCAGTGTTAATCATTCCAACTTCGACAGAGAAACCAGCAAGTGAATGCTAAAATTACACTATCCAGTTGCTCTAAGAATTACCCTCCCTCCCTCCCTCTTTCTGTCTCTAAGAAGCCCCATCATGTAAGGGATTCCCATAAATCGAGATCTTACTTCCAGATAGAATTAGATATGCCATCCGATGTAGATAAGCTATGCTATTAGCTACTCCAAGTTCCAGTTTCGTCTCAAATAAAGGAGTACACCAATTGTATATGATTCGTGTACAGGATTTTGAAAGTTAGAACGGCACCGGCACATCGTTAATGCCAAATATTGACGAAGATTGAGCAGTTAACATCAATAGCTTCACAGATTGAGCAGTTAATATCAATAGCTTCACAGATTGAGCAGTTAAGATCAATGCTATCGTTTCAGTCAAGTTGAAGCCAATATGAGAAACCAAGATGAGAAAACGTAATGATACATACCAAAATGAAATATCCAAAGCTGTGAAAATACATCCATATTTAATTCTATTATACATAATGCGGAATCCAAACAAAACTAAGTAAGAGAAACTAGTAAACTATTATTCCATACCCTGTACTGATAATTTAAAAATAAAAAAATAAAATTCCTTACCCTATCATGAATCAAGGAACCCCAGCAATCCTCTCTTCTTCAGTATACCTGCCTAGCGCTATTAAGTATGGACCCAAGAGTGCCCAACACCGCGAAAGCCAAAAGCGGGCTCACGTCCAACGTATCAAAGATGGGTGGGATTATATTCCGGAAGAGGTTCAAATATGGATCGCAGAGGTCCCGAATCGCCGATAAGGGCTGACGTTCCCAGGGAATGTTAGGGAACCAGCTGAGCAAAACCCTAACCATCAAAACCCCACTGTAGATGTCGAGCCACTTGGCCAATCCCGCGGCCACCACCGTCAGCGGCGTGTTCAGGTACCCAGTCGGACGATTCTTTAGCGCCGCGAAGAAAAGCGGCCCGACAGTGCGGACTAAGTTCCCCTGCAGAACGACTTGTTCGGTGATTTTGGGAGAAAATTTTTCGAAGAGCTTATTGAAAAGGGTCGAAAAGGATAAGGCTATGGCTGCGACGGTGGTGAGGGTTTGGGTGAGCGGGGACTGAGAAGGGAGCGGTGAGGTTTTTGGGGGAAGAGTGGGGAACGCAGAGGAAGCGGAAGCGACAAGTATAGGGTTGCGTTTGGTTGGGAGGCGGAGAGAGTTGGGATTTGGGGTGGGGTTGTGGAAAGAGAGGAGATGGCGGCGAGGGGAATGGAAGGAGGTTTTGAGGTTTGGCGGTGGGAGGAGGCTACGGACAAGAACAGCTTGGGAGGTGATTAGAGTAGCCATTGTTGGTTTCTCAGGAAAAGAGATTTCCTGATTGTTTATCGCGAAAAAGGGTTGGCAGACACGGCGGGATACCTAAATAACAACGAAGATGGAGACACAGAGTAATTGGATTGTCCTGGAAAGAAAATGATATAATGTAAAAATATATATTTTTATTTATAATTAAGGAAGTAATTATTAATAAATTTAAATTTTTTATATTTTTTTAATGGTTACGGATATTTAAAAAATAATTAAAGAAAAATAAAAAAATTTATTTATACTGATGTGCATATTTAGTAGATACGTTTGATAACTGATAGTCATATTAGCATTGTCTTTAAAAAATAAGTTATTCTATTTATAAGTGAATCTTATTTGTATATTATTGATACTAGGGGTGTGAATATATTTTTATAACCCACTTGACCCGGTTGACCCGATCAAATCCACCCGATAAAAGTCGGGTTATAATTGAAGCGGGTCATTTGAAATGTTAAGCGGGCAAAACCGCAGCTAAAGAACAACCCTTGATCTCTCACACACCTCAGTCCTGACTTCCATTCTCCTTCGTCTTCAACCCTAGCCCCCCTCCCTCTCTCTCACTAACGTGATCTCTCTTTCTCTTGCTCTCTCTCTCCCTCTCACACACAGACGGTTACGGGGGTCTCTCTCTTCGACCGCAGCTCCAAGATTAGCTTCGGCGTGGATCTCCAAGAAGGAGGTATGTTCCTGATGATAGATGTGTTTGGATTTTGC
Organism: Carya cathayensis; assembly: GCA_011037825.1. Taxonomy (NCBI): domain Eukaryota; kingdom Viridiplantae; phylum Streptophyta; class Magnoliopsida; order Fagales; family Juglandaceae; genus Carya; species Carya cathayensis. The sequence continues at coordinate 12,816 of QGSO01003126.1, read as the reverse complement.
TTACGGCATGGGTCTCCAAAAATTGTTAATAGATCGATTGACTACAAGTCTGCAATATTATTTTGCTTACGGATTTTTGTTGATGATATTTTTCTGAGATGATGATTCTGGTTTTTACTGATTTTCGAGTTTGGCTAATTGGTTTTTTTGCTAGTTCTAGGTTTAAGATGTGATTTGCTAGAAACTTTATGGGTGATTTTGGTGGTGTCCTCCTTGGACTCGAACAAAAGGGCTATGCTCTATATGTTGTTTACTGATTAGGGAGGTTTATGGGACTCTGTCCCTATTTATTTCATGTTTACTGTTCAGTGGAGGATGGAAATTGGTGAGGAAGATGTTAGTAATTTATTAATCGTTGGTCCCACTCAAACTTTCTTTACCACAATATGTACATCCTTTTGAAAGGTTGGATTTTGTCTCGCTAATTGCAATCATATTGAGAAATTAAACCATTTTTTTAGCTTGTAAAATCAAACTGATTTTAATTATGTAAACCATTTTTTCTATTTATAAGTGAATCTAATTTTTATATTATTGATAATTTGATACGGTTGAATTTAATTTATAAGAAATTTAAATTTTAAAATTTTTTATAGATTAAATTTTGTCATATCAATATCATAAAAAGTGTGTTTTACAACTTATAAATATAATTTAAAAAATAAAAAATAAAAATTTTAAATGATTAGTTTTTGGAAACAAATAGAGATGGTCTTTCATTAGGATGCTTGCCTTAATCCTACTTCCTCTAAGGTTAATCAAACCTTAAAATAACATTTCATAAATAACATTTGACTTCTAATTTTAACTGTTTAAATAAATAAACGACAGGCAATATAATACAATCTTGATAATAGTATATTATAAAGACTGCATATTATTATAAGTTAAAAAGCGGAGAAATTCTATTTGCAGTTCCTATTTGGAGATTGCATGTACAGACTTTTTATTAAATGAGAAAAAATATTATTTTATTAGGGATATTTGTAGTCATGGAAAGTACGCAAACATCGCAGAATTTTTTTAGAAAAAAATAATTAAATATGAAACTCATATAAAAAAACTAATTTTTAATAATGGACTACACTCTTTTTCAAAGTGATTGCATATACTTGTGCATTCTACTACTACATATTACAATATTCAAAAAATAAAAATGCACATCAACACATATGTAATGTAAGGCTGTTGACTAAAATAACTCATATTTCTAACCATCAAATATATGGCACGTTTAGTGTCTTAAGAGTCATTATTAGTCCACAAACGATGGAACTTATAACGTCACCTATCACGGTAGGTCTGGCTCTGTTTGGTTGTTGGAGTGCATCGAAATCAATTCAATTTAATTTAATTTTAAGTTGAGTCTAACATTCAAACACACAACTCTCAAATTACTAAACTCATATCAATTCAAAACATTTTTACATGTTGGACCCACAACCTTTTTCAACTCAACACCTCTTTACACGTGGTACCCACAACCTTTTTTCAGTTTTTTTTAAACAAATATAAACTCATCTTAAAATTTAAACACATATAAACTCATCTTAAGTAGGCCTACAAAAATTACTCAACTATCTCAACTCACTACTATTTATAAAGAATTTAACTCATTTCAGTTTAGCTCAACATCCAAACGCAGCCTTAGAGTCATTGGTGGGATGTGTAATATTAGATACATGATCCTTTAATGGGCAAAATTAACAAAGTCTTGATTTGAAAATTTGGCCTATACTAACAAGATGTCCAGGTTTGTCTTTGAACATTAACCCAAATAATTTGTCAGTTGTATATTCGTTCAATAATAATTCTATTTCTAAAATAATAATAATAATAATAATAATAATAATAATAATTCTATTTGAATATTTTTACACTACACATAATCGTAATAGCATAATTTAATTAGAAAGAAAAATTTTAAAATTTGAATTTTACAAATCTTGTAAGATAATGCAATTGTCTTCGCAGTATATATCAGGTGTTTTTTACATGTTATAAACATTCGGTGCAAATAAAAAACAAAAAAAATGCTTGTTGGTGCAACTATATGTCACGTTTTTCTTAAATTCACTAACCTACATATTACTCCATCAAAACTTTCATGTATAGTCACTTTTACGTACTTTTTTATGTACTCTACTGATGTGATTAGTTGTGTATTTAAAAAGAATTAATGCAACCAATTACATCAATAGAATACGCAAGGAATAAGTAAAAGTAATTGTATGTAATATTAATCGCATCTCATATTAGTCTTAGGTGTTGGGATATAACCAAAAACACTAGCCTTTTAGCTGCCTAAATTAGGGTGGCTCTTTCCAATGCCTCTTTTTATTGTATGCATTCGATCACCATATTTAAGGTAGCCAATATTATGCAATGCACTATTGCAAGGAAATAAAAAGATGCAATAAGAAGAAGAAAGTTACCCAAAATGATGGTGTTTGTAACGACTTTGTCTTTGTTTAAAAATATAGTGATGAATGGAATCATACACTGTTTGTTTAAGAACGAAGAATTCCATAGAACCTATATTTTAAAAGGATCAACAATATTATAATTAGAACTCATTAAAATTATTATAAAGAATAAAAACTTCTCATTCATAAACAAATAATGTCATATCTAACAAGACATTCACTAGATTCCTCTAATATTACATAAATATTATTTCATCTAACAATGTTTGGTTTTCTTCTTTCATTAATCACTCCATTAGGAGAGATTGCGCAGCCCCTCATTACACAACTTCACAAGAACAGAAAAAGTACAAGAACTGAAAAAAGCAAGCAATAAAACAACAAAACCCCACCCAAAGGAAATGCCGTCGGCAATCAACACAAGGGAAGAAATAGTTGGGGACGTAAAAAGGGACCTAAAGATCGATAATAAGCCTCTATCAACAACTCATTTGGTGCCATTTCCATAATGATCTTCTTCAGCATCTTAAGAGAACCCGGCTTGACCCTCCAGTGCACCACCGGTCTTGATCCTAGGCAGAATCCTCTCCGCTTATTTCCTAGCCGAATGGTGCTACCCTTCCACTGCCTAAGTGGCCGTCTGCGTTGCCGCCACCATCCCACCATCACAGTAGAATTTGGTAACATAGAAATGGTTAAAGAGCAGAGCCTTTCCTCAACTTTGCTAACTTGTGGTGTTGCTATGCTGTATGTGCTTTGTTCATGCCTAACTGTTTATGTATAGTGTGCCTTAAAAGATGGAATCATTGATGTTAATCATAAGGCTCATAATGGCAGCAATTATAACAATTTAGTGTGCAATAAAGTATTTTGCCAAGCGATTTTTAAAACCATTTTCTTGTTTGAGCTTGTGGTTGTCGTGATTACAAGAGTCGGGCTTCTGGCCATATGAAAATGAGAGAAATGGAACCTTTTAGGTGAGTTGTACTGCTCTTGCATGTGGCACACTGGAAAGGAGAACCAAGTTCAACTTTACTGACACTCCCTTAGTTTAATGAACAATAAGTTGAGAGACATAAACAAAAAGAATTCAGATTCCTAACTGGCATTTAATATTTAAAAAAATAAAAAATAAAATAGGCTTATGCTGCATTTGTTTTGACATAAAATGAGAAAATACTTCTGATCGAAATTAATTTTGAAGGAACCCACTCTTTTTTTGTTGTCCGGTCATGAAGATCTGCTGGCCCAAAACCATCTACCGCACCTTTAAAATAAGCCTTATAAACAGCAAAAATTGTAAAGAAAAATTATAAAATGGACCCTAAACTATATACAAGTTTCAACTTGCACCTTCAAGAATGTAAAATATAATTGCTTCTCAATTATTTATAGTATTGCAAACAAAGTATTTGAACGTTTCCTTAGATTTTCCTTTTCCTCTTTTCCTCTCTTTTAAGTTTTATTTTCTCATTTGCCTGCAGATGATATTAAAATACAAAGATAAAGAATATGAAAGAGAGAAACTTCTGCAGTTCTTTCAAACCTCGGCTAGAATTCCTTAAAATATGGTGCTCGCCTAATGATTAACGTTTTGGAAAAGGAAACTTTTGAAATGGTAAGAATGTATTACATTCTTGACCGGTTATTTGCAACACAAACACATAATCTGAATGACTAGCAGTCATACCAGTGATGAAACTAAGGAAATTAAGCGAGGTATGCATACAAAAGATGCTGCGAAATGAAAATATTGTCTTGCTTCAACAGCTAGAATTTACAAACACATTTACACTACTGCTACAGATTCTAGCAGTCCTGAATTTTCAAGTCTTATGATTCCTAACATAGATTGACGAAACAAAGGAAAGGGCATTATATGAGACATGCTATTCAATAACAATAGGAGATGCCAAACTCTCACCCTCAACCTTGTCTAAAAATTCGGACGGGATGTCGCCTTTGAGAATGTGGACTCTGAGTATGATTTTCGTTCTGCAGGACTCCATGAGTTCAAACACACATGCATCTCCAGCCTTGAGATCATTGTCATCCGCAAACACTTTCCATCCAGAACCAAGCCATTTCACACACTGTGATCCTTTATATAACATCTCCCAGTTCTTTCCCCGATAGGTCAGAACCATGGGGATCATAAGAGGAGGAATTATTCGATTTAATTTTACTGGAAGTGCCTATAAATCAACAGACAACGATTCAACGAATTAAGTTGAACTTAATTTCATGAATAACCGAGCTCAATAAAAGGACTACAACTAATAACGGAATGTAGCCTTGAATCCCCCTCCACTAAAAAGATAAAAGAAGGGTTTGGCAGGAACCAAGATTATCTTATCTCAAGAGTGTTCACAAAATGTTGTGTATGCAACCCTATAGAGTGACTATCATTTGCCAATCATACTATTATCTTGTCTCTTAACATTTTTTCCAATGAATTTTAATTTGTTTACAGCATCCAAAACTTTAACATTCTAGTCACCAACTCTCCTAATTTTATAGGAAGTGTGAGATTACTAGTTATGAGAGAATACACGGTGAGGTGGGAACTGAATTTGGTCAATCGTAACACAAAAGTGGAAGGTAGTTGATCTATTCATTTCGCTTCTAGTTTTTTTTGTTTTTTTCCAGCCCGATGGTTCAAACGAAAGAACTTAGGAGTGCAGATAATCAAAGGGTCTAATTACCATTTGATACCGGGGCCCGACATGAGATTTTGCGAGAATGATGTCACAGTATGGCTTCCCAGAAAGCGGCAAATATTCATCCCCTTGCAACTTAGTTGTCATTGAATTTGGTTCAGGTTGTTCTGGTGTATCCTCCATTTGGGATCTGCTACTTCGACGCCTGGGTTAGCTGCCAAAGAGTCCACTAGAAAAATGTATGTTAAGCTGTTGACTATGTTCCAGATAAACATAGACTCAATTATACAAAGATAGCACACAAGGCGCGCGAGGGGGGTCACAGAAATAGTTCCAAATTCAACAGCATCCATGAGAACAGAGAAAAGGAAATTTCAAAATCAAGCACTGGGTATAGAAAGTTACATAAAAATTCGGGCTAGTTAGTCGATATATAGCATCAATGCAGAATGGCAATATTATTCAGACAGATGAGTCGGCACAGAAGGAAAAAACGTAATGAAATATGGATTAATCAGGAAAGCTCAATGGGCAATAACAAAGTATTAACGAGGAAAAAAGAAGATTGAGAGCACCCAGACGAATGAGTTCAATCTTGTTTGAAACAGCCATGGAGAGAAAGCAACGACTCCTCCCATGAAAGGAGCATTATGATACAAGTGAAGGACGCGGAATTAGAATGATCTTGAATAAACAAAAGAAACGATTATTTGTCCATTATTAAAAAATAAAAATAAAAATAACCATGAAGGGGAATGTCCTGCTCCATGTTGGTTAACCACATTGACGTTAAAAGGATATAGAGACCTAAAAGGAGTACACGAAATTTCAATTTCTTCAGTGTATCAAATGCATTTTCTTCGACATGTCAATCATTTGCATTAACCACAACCTGATGTTTTCACCCAAATGGAGAATATAAGAGAAAATAAGATCCAATCAGAAGCGTTTAAAGAAAATAATTAAGCGGATGCAAGAGAAATTTGTAGGGATGATTATATAGGAAACAGAAATAATGAGGTGTTATTCATATTTCTGGGAAACCAAACAGAGAGTCAAGTGAAGGACGGTCCACTCACCGATGAGACTTGAGAGAGATGGTGCCTCTCTCTCTCTCTCTCTTGTCTCTGCTGCGAGTTCAGGGCTTTGCTCTGGTCCCTGGACACCTGCACACAGAGCGAGCAGGCTTTAATCTGTTGACCTATTGGGTCTTAGATTGATGTCTCGAGAAAAAGGAACCCAGCCCATCAGAAGAACACTTTGCTTAGTTTAGTTAGTTTAGGGCAAACCTTTTAACACTCTGTATTATAAATATTAATTTTTTTTAATTATTATTTCATACTCATTCTCATGACTAATGATTCTCTAATCATTGTGATCTTATTATTAGCATTTATTTAGAAATTATTTTTACAATTCGTACTGTACATGTAGATGTTAAGAGTATTTTAAATTATCCATAAATAATAATAAATTATTTATAAATAATAGTGAAGTAGTCAGAGATGGTCTAAACTCTCAACCACAGCTTAAAAATTATAAATAGACTCTCTCCATTTTCTAGGAATAAATTGCCAAAAGTTAGTGCTTATTTTTCCCAAATTTAAGAACATATTTTAATCATTTTCATGTTTTTAATTAGCATAAATGAGAACTATTCAAAAGAAGGGTACAAAAATATATATTACTACGAGGCGCCTTATACACAAACATGACATTATCATGTCAATCACAACACTAACGTAATATTTCTTGTGTCTAGTATGATATGTCCATATTAAAAATAAAATATCAAAGAGCATATTTCAAAGAATTTTGCTACATAGTCATTTTTGTGTATTTCATTTATGTGATTAGCCAAAACATTTATTTTATATTAAAAAAAGTACTGATGCAGCCAATCACATCAGTAAAATGCGAAAAGAATATGTAAAAATGACTGCACATAAAATTTTGTATTTTATGTGCCTAGGTAACTAATTTAATAAAAAAAAAGAAAAAATCCTAAGCAACCATTACTACCGCTACAAGGGATCGGTGGTTGGGGTGATCAATCCACCTTAACCATCCGCGAAGAAGTATTGACTACCACACTTGAGATGAGCAAGCCGTGCCTTGTGGGGCTGCTCGCTCATTTGATATATGCACCTCTTTAATAGAATTTTTATTTTATAATTAAACAAATTTGGAAGAAGAAACCAGATTATTTAAGTGGGATTCAAACTAATTAAGAAACTAATCACTAGTAATACTGTAGATCGAATATAATAATTTGCACACTTTTGTGACAATATTGTACGAGGAATCTTTTTATGAGGATCAATATTGTGGTTCTAAAATACATGATGTCAATGTCTATTCTTTCTGGTCGATAATATTTCGATCGTGTCAATGTCGAAGCTGCCTCAAAATGCCCTAAGAATTCGACAAAGTTACGTATTAAAATCATCTTTCGGTCCATATTGCATGCCAAGTTTGGTGCTATATATATATGAGTCCAATTTTCATTTGTAATGATAAGAATAAGATGAAGAAAAAAGATGAAAATGGAAAACATAAGTAGCTAATTTTCAAACACTCGTTTTAATCAAATATGCCGGCTAGCTTAAACAGTATTATTGTACGTCAATCAGAAAAGGATTGTCTCCATTTGGGTTAACACGACATAGTGACTCTAATTGGGGATTCACAATGAATGCGCCCACCCTTCAAACAAAAGCACTAGTGTTAGAATTATAGAGCTATATATTTTAATTTGAATAATGCTATTTTGTTCTTCCATTTTGCCTACTTATTTTGACAGCTTATCTATTTAATTTTTGTTTAAATTTTTTTCTTCTACTTAATAATTAAGGAAGTGACTGTTAGTGTATTGATATTTTTTTAATATATTTTTTAAGAATATTTAAAAATGAAAAAAATTTAAAAGATGAATTTTGTCTAGAGGCATGCCAAGTGGTCACTTATGGGCAGCACCCTAGCAACACTCATTTTAATTTTCGTACTCTACTTCAAGTTTTACTAACTTTGGAGGGATTGAAATTTCTTATAATTTTATGTTTTAAATATATATATACTTTTTACAATTTCAATAAAGAAATACATAACATGTAGATTCATTATAGTTAATACAACATTTAATATAAGAGAAATATTTTAATTACAATGAGATATTTTATAAAAATAAACTAATAAACTAACTAGCGTAATTTGATGTAGTATATTAAATTATATAGTTAAATTTATTATGAAGTCATATTATTTTATTGATTTATTTTTATAAGATATTTTTGTAATTATAGCATTTCTCTTGATATAATAGAGTCCACATCATCTTATGTTAGATCAGACGTCTAAGTTGTAAAAAAGTTTCTGCATTCAATTTTGTAATTAGGAAATGTCTCCTAATTTCTGAACAACCCCTATAAATTGGGTCTGAAATATGGTCCAGCACTAGTATAAGAGAGAGAATTACATGAATCAGACAAGCAAAGAATCATGATTCCATTGAATTCCAAACCTAATCGTTAGGACAACATGATGATGACTGGTACTAGTACTGCTACCAATTACACAGCTAATTAATTCATGGAACACGCATGTGCAATTGTCACCTCAACCCAATCTTCCCAAGTTTCATGAGATTTTTCTTTCTTTTCCTTTTCTTCTACTTTTTTTTTTTTTTTAAAGCAAGTTTCTTGAGGCCAGGGTATTGAATGGTCCACACCGCAGATAGTATACTTTAATTTTGAACGAAAAGTGTCCCAAATGGAACAACTTTGATGCCAAAACTTTTCTCAGTTTTATACGAATTCTACAACGATCGGAGAGCGTTTTAATTAGGTGGTCGATCTTTTGTTTTGGCACGTCTTATCTAAACTTACATGGCCTATTAAACCGATGCCCAATATGCTGGGAGACGGCGGCTGTCGAAGTTGGAAAGGCACTTCTCCACGTACGTTGCAAAATGCATGTGACACGATATATATTTCTTTCACATTATTTAGTGATGATCAGGATTTTTTTTTTTTTTTAAATTTTAAATTCCCGGAAAATAGAACGTATATTAGCTTACATGATATGGCGGAGAGGTGAGATGTAGCTTTCAATGCCGTGGATCAACTTCATCTCTCCATAATGTTCTTGTTCGCAGAAACGACACCATTATTGAAAAGTAGAAGAAAATTCAGATGGGATAAGTTCTCAATATGAAGTCAACAAATCAAGAAATTCGTCAAATCTTGCTAAAAAAAAAATCAAGAAAAACGTGAATATATATAGATATATATAATATATCACTGCCATATATATCTCATTGGTCAGATGGGATTCGATTCACTCGGCCAAAACAGTAAAAAAAAGCTGAGAATAAATGCCAAACGCGCCACCCATACACATTAGTCTCCATGCAGTGAAACTTGAAAACCCTTCCTTTTTAGGTCTATCCTCAGTCTTTTAGCATCATGAACCCCTACCGCACCTAAAACACCCATAGAGCTATATTTATGTGTGTGTGGGTGTTTTTAATACACAGAAAATCAACAGCTCCCGGTGACATTATTGTCGGTGCATGTGATGCTGGTCTGGCTTTTCTTCTTCGAAACTGGGTATTTGACAGCGTTAAGTTCTACCTTTCTGAGTGCAGCCTTGCCGAGATCAATGCCGCAGATATCGGAGAGCTGGACAAGATAGAGCAGAACATCTGAAAGCTCTTCACCCAGGTGCACTTTCTCCTCCTCTTTCCAATCAGGCAGTCCCTTCGGAACCTCACCTTTCCACTGGAATATCTCAGAGAGTTCTCCAACTTCACCCACCTAGCGATCAGGACGACAAATAATCACAATCCCATAAACATGAAACCGCCTTTTTGACCGTTAATTTTGTTATGCAAATGGTACGACATAAAAGCTAAAGAGAAACGGGAAAAAAAAAGTGGGTTCCGAAGATCATAAGTAACAAAACAAAAATGATGATCTGTTTTGCAAGGTTGGTCAAGTTTGACTCTGGTTAAAAAGCATATTTCACCTTATCAACTTAATCGGGACTTTAAGAAAGTAAAACGAGAAGGTGTATAATAATAATGGAAGCTCGGCCACTTGCAAGCAGCAGCAAGATACCCCATTAGAAAATAAACGGAGGAAACATTAAATCATTAGTACTTCCCTGACAATCCAACCAACTTTGGTTGTATTTTTTGGGTCAAATCTTCAAAAATCCATGAAGAAAGTAGGAAAAAAAATGCAATGTTTCTCCATGGCTGTGATCCTCCCTCTTCATGCAATAAATGGTCTTGAAACAGATATGAACCAAACAGCGATAAGAGAGAGGAATAATAATTTCAGAAGGGTTTTTATGCGTTTGAGGGAGACTGCACTTACCAGAGCCAGAAGGAGGTTTCTCGGGCTGTGGAACTGCTCCCAATCTCTTTCCTTGGCGAACTCAGTCATCTTTTTCTTGAGAAGATCGAGAGTAACACTTTCACCTTCTGGAGCCCCAGTCATCTCGGTATAATCTCTCTTCTTTTTTCCCTTCTCAAGAACAAACAACACAAAATCGATGCAAAAATACAAAAAAGACGAAAGAAAATGAAAGTAAAAGAGAGCAAAACAAAGGGAGAGAGAGAAACTGAGGACAAGGCTGCCCTCAAATTTTCTTGGGGACTTTATATATAAAAAGAGCAGCCTCCGAGAGAGTACCTGTAAAACGAAGGGTTGCGTTGGAGGAGCAACAGAAGCTTGATACTCGCGCTTTATTTTTGGGGCTGCAACTACCGGCTATTGCCGGTTAAACTCACGCATAGGTAGAAGGACACGTGTCAATTTCCTTCCATAAATTCTCGGCTCGATCCTAGGTGAGTAGGTGAGGCTTGCTTAGGGACCACGTGTCTGCTTCTTCTTTTCTTTTATTGGCTGTTAAAAAAATTAATCACTGCATTTTTTTTACACTTCATTAATATAAATGATATAATTAATTTTTTTAATAAATAATTAATTACATTAATAAAATAAATAAAATAAATTTACATAAAAATAACTATACATAAAATTTTTAATTTATTATATATCCATCCATTTAAGGGGGCGGGATCCACTTTCCCTCTTCCTCCGGAAGCTTCCAATCACCCGGTGACGTCTGTATCCGCCAGGTCATCACTGTATCCTGTCGGTTCGGTAGCTACAGTATTATTGAAACAATAATTTTAAACTTTTGTTACTTGTCATCCATACTTCTTTTAAAAAAGAAAAAATATTTGATTTTGTTATTATTAAACTAATTGAATTCTTTTTATTATTATCTATATACTATATATTCAATTAAAAAAAATATAATATGTAAATATAATGAATATAATTTTTCATAATTTTAAGTACAAAATTTATTTAGTTATATTTTTTTAAAAAAATAAATTATAAATTTCATAATTCTTAATATATCAATAACTGATATATGGAGAAGTAATTTTTAAAAAAATATTTTGTTAACTTTATTTAATATTCTCCTTTTTTAATTTGGAAAAATTTTATAAAACAAAAATTATAACTTGATATAATACGTTTTATTACGAGTGATTTTTTATTATAAAGTAAGTATCATATCTTATACGAAATTACATAAACTTATAAGCTTAATTTTAAAAGATCTCTTTTTAAATATATCACTTCTTATTAATTTTATTATTTTAGATAACACTTGACATGATACATTAGTTATTAGTCAATATAATTAAGAATAATAAAGTTAAAAGCAAAATAATTGCATTGCTTTTTTTATGAAAATCCAAAACGTCCCCTTCCAATTTTCTTCATTTACTATTATTTTGTCTTAATTCCAAAGGATTTAACTTTACCATTCTCCACTGCCTCGCTCGTAAATAAATGGTCATTTCATATTTTAATTGATTATATCGATATTTGTATGGATATTCAAGTCAAGAATATAATATTACTTACACGAGGTTTTTCATGCTTCATAGCCCAATCAATGTGCTTTCGACCTTAATTCGAACCAAATAGAAAGGGTACTGCTAGCAGGCCGTACCGCTAGTTTATTTATTTTTTAATATTTTTTTAACACATTCAATTATTAAAAAAAATATAAAATTTAATTAATAATTACTGCTTTAACTATTAAAAAAAAAACTCAAACGGTAACTTTGAGCATTAAAAATTTCAGTAGCATTTTCTAAATAGAAATATTTAATGCATGTGAAATTCCCTTATTATCAAAAACAGACTAATTTATACTTTTATTTTATTTATTAATAACAGATAAGAAGTTTCAAGGAAAAAAAATAACAAATAAGAAGTTTACTATTGGATATCTCCTTAATTGTTTCCTCAATAACCTTGAGAGAGAGGGAAAAAAAAACTTAGCCTCCCAAAAACCTTAAAAAAAATAGAATTTATTTTTTAATTTTATTTTAAAAACATATGTATATCACTACAAGAAAAATAGATTTTTATGATTAATTTATTGCAACGAAAAGACTATTCACAACTAATTTATCTATTTTTCTTGTAGTAAACTTTATATAATAGCGAAAAGAGAAAACTATTTTTATTCTCCCTCGAGTCATTCATCTTAATCTCAGGGAAGAAAAAAAGTTTGAGACAAGATATTGACAAGATTTATTTATATTTTATTCAATAACAAATATTTAGTAAGATTAATTAAAAAGCTTGATAAGAAATATATATATATATATTTCTGACGTCATATATATTATGCAG
>QGSO01003125.1:0-19499 GCA_011037825.1 Carya cathayensis | reverse complement strand
ATAAATACATACATTCAATAATATTTACTTCCCCAAGTATTAAGAAGAATTTTTTTAAAAAAGAGAGGTTCAAAAATCATTTCTCTTCACAAAACTATAGAGTGTATGATATCTTTTTAAAATGAGCTTTAGAACCAAAGATCCCTCTAAATGGCATGACCTTTATATAATGGTAAGGTGGGCATGAAATAGAAAACCACCAACTAATCTAAGGGTTGGTTTGATTATACAAAATTAAATCATCTCATCCCATATAATTATTATAATTTTTTCAAATTTTCATATAAAATATAATAAATAATTCATTTTTTTAAAATTTTAAAACAAAAATAATATTAAAAATAAAATTATAACAATATTTTATTTAATTTTTAACTAAATATATTGTGAACTACGTAAGCTAGGCAACTCAAGAACTAATTTTTTCTTTTACCAATTTTATAAGATCAATGTTCAACTTCATCTTCAACAATTTTCATCTAAATTTTAGAAGAAAAGAAAGGGACAAAAAAAAATAGCATGAAAGGGCACAAGAAACTATAGCATTTTACCCATTTGCAATGCCATCGAGATCCCAACCGGCACAGTCTATAGCTTCGAAAAGAGCCTTTATCCACCTCTGCACCCTCTCCACCCTCGCCATATCCGCTTGAAAGCGCTTTGTGTGCTTAGAAAATGCTTTGGCAAAAGTTCCCGTCTGTTTTCGTATATCTGAGGGATTCACACGATAAAATATGAGAAGAAGAGTGTGACCTCTGGTTTCCGTACAGTTCAGGATCTCCACAAGCTCATCAAGGCACCACTTGGAAGAAACATAACCTTTAGAGAAAACTACAATAGAAATCCTTGATCCACGAATGGCGTTCAGCAGTTCAGTAAAGATGTTCTCCCCTCGTGGGAGTTCATCATCATCTCGGAAAGTGTGAATTCCTGCACGCACCAAGGCAGAGTAGAGATGATTAGTGAAGTTCTTGCGGTGTTTTCGCCTCTGAAGCTCAGAAAGACATCACGATCCCAATGATTCGAATGAGGCTTGGAAGTCGATGGAAAGGTTTGGATCAGCCATGGAAAAGGAGGTGTTGGTTGCGGTCGAGTTAGATTGGATTGGGAAAATGAATTATGAGACAAATCAAACAAATTAACAGTAAGCCGGGTAGATAAAGCGCCCAACGTCAATATCTTTAGAGCATTGTGTGGAAGCCTTTCATGAGCCTGCATCACCACCCTCGGATTCTCTTCTGGTTGGCGGCCAGACCCGAGTACGTCACTGTCGGTGCTCAAGTGCTAGAGAGAACCGAAAGAAAATGGGTTTAACTCTCAATTTCTTCTAGGATTTATAGCCAAGACCGACTTGAATTAGGTTTATGAAACAAACAAGCCAAAGTGAAAGTAGGTAAAAAGGGAAAGTTATTCATGTGAAAAGAAAATGTGGAAAAAGAAAAGAATGAGCTATCTTGACTTAAGAATAATTAACACATCAGTCATGATCACCAGTCATCACCATTCCCCACCAATTCACTTTTGAGTGGTTGAGTTCATTGTTGACGAACTGAGTCGAAGACCCCATGAAATATCACAGAGAAGGATAGTCCAAACTCCAAAGCGAAGAATATGATGCTTTCCATTTAACAAACTGCAACTAAAATTTAAAAGTTGAATAAAATATTATTAAAATATAATTTTTTAATATAATTTTTATTTTAAAATTAAAAAAAATTATATTACTTTTTTATTTAATTATAAAGTTTTAAAAATCTTATAATTATTAGATGAGATGAAATGGTTTGTGAAAACAAACCAAACTTAATCGCAAAGAAGAGTACGAATCTAACTAGTGGTGCTAGCGGGCGGGTAGGACCCCACCTTCGCATGGGGGAGGGGTGAGTTTGGTCCTCAGACCCAGCCTCGTTCGGATATTGGGTAGTGGATTAGCCGCCATTTGCTTACCCGTGGCCATTAGTGACTGACTATGTCAATAAAGACGTGAGTGGCTGACGGCGACAGAGAACAATAGAAAAAAATAATAACTAGAGAAACATTATTATGGAGACGTGAGCAGCCGATTCATATCTAAGGGTTACGAATGAAAGTTGAGCGACGACAACACTTGAAACACTTCGAGCATAAAAAATTCAAGAGATTAGAGAGACAGAGGAGAGGGGAGTGAATGGGGTGTAGATTTAGGTTAGGAAAATGATAGGTACACCGAGAAAGTGTACCTATCATTTATACCGATTATGTTTTTTTTAAGACTTGTGTTTGTAATTTTTTTTATTTGAAAAAAATAAAAAACCCTTTAAAAAAATATAAATGTTTACACCATCGGTATAAATCCTCAGTGAGTTTTCTCGGTGGCCCTAGCAACTTCCTTTAAGTTATACGTATTTGGTCTAAGAGCACTAACATTGAGTTATTTATCTTTATCTTTATCTTCAAGTTTAAATAATATGTCATTAAAATCGTCCACATTGAGTTATGCATCTCTAAAACTATGCATTGAAATAAATAGTGCTTATTCATCTTTGAAGACCCACTTTTCACTCTTCAAACATTATTTTTAATGTTTTTTTTCTCTCTATCAGAATGGCTCTCTTCCTTCCTTCTTCCTGTTTCTCTCTCTGTGATTTCATGCTAGCTCTCTCTCATTGTTCTCTCGTTGCTCACAGCTCTCTCTCGTTGCTCTCTCTGCTCTTCACAGCTCTCTCGCGTTGCTCTCTCTGCTCTCTTCACCTTTTCCCTCTGATCTGCTGCACCATTGCCCAAAACTTGGCTCAACTGCACCACCCACAAGTTTTTGGTAGTTCCTTCATCAACGACGGCCTCTTTTCTCGCCAGTACTCCATTTCGTGTGGCTGTTCGAAAACTCTAGAAAATGTGATTTAGTGCAATCCACTTGTTTTGATGTTACAAATTTTTTTGTGTGATTTCCCCTAATTTCGTGCTACCCTAGAACTTTTTAGGGTTTTTTTTAATGTGATTTCTCCTGATATTCAACATGTAGTAGCCTCTTCTCTCTCTCTTTTTTTTTTCCCTGATCTTGTACATGCCTTTAGACTAGAGTTTTGGATATGGGTTGGAGAATTTGATATTGAATAAGGGGATTTTTAGTATAAGGTGAAATTAGGTGGAAAAGCCCTTTTGTTTGTATCCTGGTCATCTGAGCAAATAGGTACATGGGTGGATCGATTTTGCCCTTTTTTTTGTTGAAAAATTAGTACTACATGTGTTCTACTAATGATTCATCTAAATTAGTGCTACATATGAGCAAATAGGCTCACAAATGAATTCTCAAGTCCAACTGTTGGAAAGAGACTCACAAATGTGTTCTCTATCTTCTCCTTTAGGATAACATAAAGTTTGTAATTTTTTATCTATTGATAGTTTCCATGAAGAAAAAGTTATATTGGTACTTATATGCAATCCATGAGCAATTGGCCTTAACAACACAGTTAGCTAGAATCTAGCAATTCCTTGTCTTGTAGAGAAGGTTATGTTGGCCCTATATATATATGGGTTTACTTCTGCATGCTTTTCAGAAGTATGTAGACTGTAAAATTGTAACGCCCGTCCTTATGGTGGGTCCTTCTCATATTTGATTTTGATAAAAATCGACGGGAATTACTATTCCTTTTTCAATTCTTTTCCATTCATGCCAGGATACAAAAGACTCCATGCTATAAATAAAATTCGTTTTCTTTATTAAAAGATTTTAGCGGAAAACATTAATTTTCATAATTTAAGTTTTCATATAAAAACATCTTGCCTAAGCCTTCGTGCTCTTCCCCCTTGGGCTATGCCCGTCCTGATCTGCCATGCTCATCTTGTGCCTGAGAGGGCACACATAAAACTAAAATGAGCAGATGACTCGTAAGTATTACTTCATACTGTTAAAATATTAATTTAGATTTTCAATCATGCACTTATCATTCTATACATGCATATCGTACTTAGCATGCATACGTCGTTCTTTTCGTTTTAAAAACGTTGCGAGGTGGGGTTGTTCTTTAGAAACATGCTTTCTTCTTTAAAACAGTTCCCCACACATCGCTGCCTTCATTTCTTAAAAAATGTTTTCATGCATTCGTTCTTTTTACATACATTCATGCATACATACATCATTCATTCATCTTTCCTTAATTACATACATTCATGCATTCCGTTCATCCATTCATACATGCATTCGTTTCTTAACATGCATCAGTTCATTCTTTTCACTTTCATTGGCCATTTGCACACTGTTACGCCCCGTGTGCTGAGGCTAGCGGTATTTTGGACCTGATTCCGCTCGTGGCCACGGGTTTGGGAATCTATTCCGTCATGGTGCTGCACTGGGTGCACTACCAGTACTACTTACCCGGCATTGCAATCTGCCCCTTTTCAATCCATTCATTGGTACCATTTCCATTCCAGTCCATGTGGCTGTTACGTATTTTCATACATCATCCATTCAGTCCAGTCCATTCATTCCTTTACAGTCCTTTCCTTTCCTTTACAATCCATTCTTTCATTTCAGTCCTTACAGTTCTTACGTTTCTTACCAATGTTTTGAATACCGTACCGGATGGCGTACCGGTCAAGGCACTGGAATGAAATATTTCGGTACCGGTACCGTTTCGGGATAGTCGATATATGAATAAATTATATATATAAATATATATATAAATTATATTTCAAAATAATAGTCTATATATAAAGAAATTATACATGAATACATATATATATAAATTATAAATAGTCTGGTCTGAATTAGGAATCAAAAAATGAGTTTAAAATTTGAAGAAATGAAAAAAAAAAAAAACTGAAGGCCGAAATATCAGCCGGTACCGGCCGGTACAGGCCGAAATATAGGCCGAAACGGCCGGTACGAAACATATACCATATCCGTACCGGACCAGTGACCGGTACGGTATGTACCGGCCGGTACGGTACGGTATTTAAAACGTTGTTTCTTACAGTTCTTACCTTTCTTACAGTTCATATAAGTTTTAATTAAGAAAATGGTTCTCTCTTTCATTTTGTAAAAGTCCTTTTAAAAGAAGTTTCTTCAAGAGAAAATGGTGTTCTTTCTTTTCTTTGAAGAAGAGTTGTTTAAAAAGAGTCTGTAAAGAATCATTTTAGGAAAGAGAGTTACTTTAGGAAAAATCTTGTTTTTTTTGTTTTGTTTTCTTTCTTTTCATTACAGTTTCAGTCCTTGCATTTCTTAACGGTTCTTACGTCTTTTAAGGCTTCCTTTCGTTTCCTTTTCATGAACATACATACAATACGTACTACTTATAGCATCCATTCACATGCATACACATACATACTTTGATTGCGTAAAAAGGGGCTGCTGAGGAAAGTCGCTACGTATTTATACTTGAAAACTTACGTTTCATTTCCATTTTCTTTTTAGAAAAAAGCTTTCATCTTTTTCTTCTTTTCTATACATAAAAACTCTAGAAGAGTATGAACGTAATACTTACCTAGACTTCATGTTATACTCATTCCATGCAGTCCATTCGTGTGCGTGTCAGATGGCAACCTACATGCATACACGTAACCTTACGTCATCATCTATATAATGAATAAGAAACTATTCTAAAATAGAACTACGCCTCACTTGGAACACTCTCCGTCCATTCATGGGCTCTCAGGTGCCCTTGACTATACTAAAACCTACTAAAACCTTTCGGGTCTTATTCCTTAAAGCGAACCCTCATGATTCACCTTAGGATTAAGACACTAAGACCTCCGTCTCGTTCTTCTATTTCCACAACCTGACGCATGATTCCGACCGACAGAGTCATACGTCCCAATCTTAGACTACTTACCCATTGCTACGTTCGCGTACCCTAGCCCATACTACATCCTCATTATCATCCATTCAGGCTACATGAATTCAAGCCAACTCTGGGCTAAAACACCATGTAACCATGATCAGGACAGATTACCCATGATATACGGCAAACCTATCCGATACACGTGTCTCGCTAGAGACACCTACATCTCATCCCTTTTTATCACCTAAGAGTAACTTATAGCTCCAATTAACGCCCGCTTGTATGAACAAGCTCCATACTCCAATACCAACTTGCTCAGACCTGATTGATAGGACACTTCCTACTTCCTGGCCCTGAACAAGTCATCCCAACACTTGATAGGAGAGGACTGCATTCACAAATGCACCTCTATCACGTCATGCAGCTCAAGACTAAGCTCGGGTCACGTCGCGATTCCCATCATGCTTCCGCTGCACGCTCTGATACTTCTCCATCACTTCCATATACTCTTAGCCAAAGTCAACCACAAGGTGACACCCGTCACCCTGGACTACAAGCCACATCACCACTATTTCGGGACACTGTTACACAGTTCCCGCCACTTAACAAGAGGACTGCATCTACAAATGCACATCTGTCACACTATGCAGCTCAAGACAATTTCTCGAATAACAGCACGATGCCCATCATGCTTCCGCTACACTCTCTGATACTTTTTCACCACTTCACACATACCTTTAGCCACAAGTCAGCCTCAAGGCAACACCCGTTACCTTGGACTACAGCCACTTTCACCATTGCTTTGGGACACTGTTACACAGTTCCCCGACATTACACCATACACTCCACACTTCTCTGCTACACCATCCAACCCTTCACGAAATGCCACCCGGTGTATCACGACCTAGTACAGAGTACACTCACGTGAACTCTCTTCCATCTGCACTACAACACACATCGCTAAGATATACGTCTCACGGTGCATTGCTACGCGACATGGAGTACACGCCACGCGTACTCTCTTCGCTACAACGCTCATCATCACGATGCACATCACACGGTGCATCGCTATACAACACGGAGTACACTCCATGTGCACTCCCTTCCTTCTACGCCACACATTACTACAGTGCACGTCACACGGCACGTCCCTGCATTACACAGAGTACGTTCCATGTGTACTCTCTTCACACCTCTCGCCGTATCTCAACTACGGCATCCATCACACGCCCATACTTCACAGCACAGTCCACAATACTACACAATCAAGCCCAACACTTCACAACTACACTTCACTTCACAACTACGCAGTGAACTCCACAAATACTCACTACACAGGCTACAGGTCAACCAATCAACTACTTTAAATGTAAATAACTAGAGATAGAGGGTTATACCATCGACGGATAACCCGTGCGTTGCTCACTGCTTGTCACGATCAAGCGTCGGAGGAGCGTAAGTGGCGGTAACACTGCGTACGGTGGCTGTCCACCACATAAAGTGGTAGTTTGGGCTTGAGAATAGCTAGGCGTGGTCTTGGAGAGGCTCACGGTGGTGGTCAAAGGTGGTGGAACACGGCAACATCATGCCGTGAACAGTAAATCTGAAAATGGTGGGAGTTGCTTGAGGTGGAGGAAGGCCATAGAACTTCATGGCAAGTTAGGGAAAGGTATATGAAGATGTAGTGGAGCTGTGG
The DNA here is from genome assembly GCA_011037825.1 of Carya cathayensis. Lineage (NCBI taxonomy): Eukaryota > Viridiplantae > Streptophyta > Magnoliopsida > Fagales > Juglandaceae > Carya > Carya cathayensis. Next base: position 12,044 of record QGSO01003125.1, on the reverse strand, counting down.
TGGTGAGGTAGTGGCCATACGGTGGCTCATGGTGGCGGATCGGCCATTTGAAGTGGATTTCAGCCTTGGAGAGTGAGAGCTACACAAAGCTCTATAGACCATGAAATTTCTTGGGGAAGTTCATGGTGATGAGAGGAACAAGGTGGTGGCGGTGGAACATCGTGGGTGGCCGTGTACGGTGGTGCACGACGGTGCAACCGAAACTAAGGCCATGGAGACCCATCGGAGAAAGAGAGAGAGTTAGGAAGAAAGAAAGACATGGGGAGGAAGCTCATGACATGGTGAATCCATTGGTAGTGCTTGGTGGCCTTTTTGGCCGTGTATGGTGGCCCTAGGTGGAGGAAATGGGTGTAAAACCCATTTTGAGGGTGGTGCCATGGAGGGAGGATGAGGGCACGTGATGGCTTGCCGGTGGGAGGGAATGATGAATGGAGGGTGGTGGTCATTCGGTGGCCAGAGATGAGGCCATAGCTGCAGTGTATGGCGGCGTGGAGGAGGAAGAAGTTTCCTTACCCATTTCGGCTAGTGAAGCCGTGGGATGAGAGAAAGAGAGAGGCCGTGTGGCTTGGCCGACTGGAGGAGATGTTGGCCGGCATGTGGGGAAGGATTGGTGATCGGCGGTGAGACCTACGGTGGCCGGTGGTGGTTGGGTTGGAGGTGCAACCCATACGGTGGAGGCGAAGCATGTGTATATTGGGCATGAGGGAGAGGGAGAGGAAAGAGAAGAGAGAGAAGGAGAAAGGAAAAAGTGAAGGGAAAAGGGTAGGGGCCTGGGTATTTAAGCTCAATCCTATGCTTTGGGATCCTCAAACGATCCAACAATAAGTTTAAACACTGATTTGAAAACACGTAAGTGTTTTATTTAAAATAAAACACTTTAATAAAACACTAAGAGGAATTAAGGTAGAATATCATTTTATAAACTAAAGTTTATAGAATAATATTTTTTCATTATTATTTAAAATGATAAAGTATTGTTAATTACTCAAAGAGAATAAAACACTTAAATAAAACACTGAGAGGAATTAAGATAGAATATTATTTTATAAACTAAGGTTTATAAAATAATATTTCTTCATCATTATTTAGAATGATAAAGTATCTTTAATTACTCAAAGAGGATAAAACCATTTAATTTAAATAAGAGTTTTCAACGTAAAGTTAAATCTCTTAATATTTTAAAACAACTAAAATATTTAATCTAAGTAATTATCCACAATTATAATATTTTTAGAATTCATTAAAATATTATAATTGTGCTACTTTAAAAGCAAGCTTATCTAATAATACTGGAAATATCTCCTATAGATGTTTCCATGATATTTTAAAATATCTGTAAACTTTAAAATATCTATCTTACTTTGAAACCTAGTGGATAACTTTCAGAACACGCCATCAAGGTACAACACTAAGGATAAGGCTTAACACGTAAATCGAAACTCGACACGTAGACCGAAACTCAACACGTGGAATGAGGCTCGACATGTTGACCGAAGTCCGACACGTAGATTGAGGCTCATACGTAAAGAAGAAGAAAGAATGAGCGGATATCACAAAAATTAAGGAACCGCATTCTTAAATTTTTTGATTGGATTGTCTTAGGCATAGGTTTGATTTGAATGCTACATTCTTAAATAACCACAATAACTTATAAAAATAATATATAGCAGGTATGCAACCATGTTTTTGTATTCTTTTAGACTAGATACACAACATGTTTATGTATGCCTTTAGCCATGCATATATTTTGTTTATGTATGCACAACATGTTTATGTAATCTCCAAAAATATTCAGCATGCAGTAGCCATATAATCTCTCATGTGCACTGCATACATACTTTCTCATATGCTGTTTTAGTAACACTTTATCTTTCAATATTTTGTTGAATGATGAACTGTTTAATTGATGATAATCTATTCTTCACCACACTATTGGAAAGTGGTGAAGATGATATTAACAACCGCTCTATAGGCAGTGCAAGTGTTAATGTCCAAGCGACACAACCCCAACAGGAAAAAAGGAAACAAAAATTCCAAGAGGGTGTGTCATTTAATGCAGAGAAAGATACTCTCCTCATTTCAGCTTGGCTTAACATTAGTATGGACTCCATATGGGGGACTGACCAATCATCCACACAAATGTGGAGTAGAATTTAGAAGTACTAATCCCCATATAAAAAACCTAATTGTCAAGAACGGTCTATAGCCTCTTTGATCAATCGGTGGTCAATCATTCAAAAATGCGTCAATAAATTCTGTGGTAACTTAGCCCAAGTTGAAAGAATGCATCCAAGCAGTGAAACCAAGCAGGATAAGGTATAATGCTTTTTTCAATGTTTTGTGGTTTTAATTATTAAGTATTTGCAATGACATTAGTACTAATTGTTCCATTATTTTGTAGATTGATAGGGCAAAAATTTTGTACCGGGAGAACCAAAAACATAACTTTACCACAGATCATCTTTGGAATTTATTGAGGCACCAACTAAAATGGCAAGCACACATGGATCTCATAAAAAAGAAAAATGGGTAAAGTTAAGGTATTACTCCAAACTCAATATCTTTAGGGAAAGATTTACAAAATGTGTCTGTCGATTGTGAGAGACCTCTGGGCAAAAAGGTTGAAAAAACAAGAGAGAAATAAAGAATATGTAATGAAAGACAAAATATAATAATTAAGGAGGCCTTAAGCCAAATGATAGAAGATAGAAGGACTTGGATGATGGAGAGAAGAGAATCCCAATTGAAGTATGAGAATGAAAGATCTAAGTTACTACTTCTTAAGAAGAAAAAACTTGATTTGAAAATTAAGGCTGAAGAAGAAGATAGATTTGAAAATTAACTGATTGAGTTGAATTATTGCATTCTTAATGCTTTTAGAACCAATATATCTTAATTCTTTCATTACTTTATCATTGGTTTTATATGAAAAAATGAATAAATCAAAGTTTTGATTTTAATTGATTAAAAGCATGAATTTCTGCTTGAATTCTACCAACTATTGATTACTGTGCATTCTGGTCCATATCGCTCGAGCAGCCAAAAGCAGCCGCTTTAGCGAATTCAGGCAGATTCAAACGCTTGACTACCGCTCGACAGTGAGCTCGAGCGGGTGTGCGGGAAAGGATATCGCTCGAGCAGAAGCATTTGGCCGCTCGAGCGAAGTTAGGCAGAGTCGAACGCTCGATGTTGGCTCGACACTCCGCTAGAGCGAATGTTGTATTTTACAGAATAGGGTTTATTCCGCCGTCAGACTATATATATGCTCTTTTCACATCTTATGGCCGCGACTTTTGGCTGGGGAAACTCTGGTTTTGAGTAGAGAAACACTTAAAATTCATTTTTTCCATTGATTTTCATTCAGATTCAAAGAAGAGGCTTCATACAAGTGATCATTCAAGCAACTACACATTTTTCACTGGATCATTCACTCAAACTGCAGCACATTGAAGAACTCCTTGAGGAGTCCAATTGCTACTATAGCTCATCCTCCTCCACCACCTCGAATCTTCATCTCCATTCAATTGGCTTGATCATTTCATTCCCTACTTGCTATTTCATTTCAGTTTTAAATTTCTGCATTATTTTGGAGATTTTTGGCTTAGAAGTTTGAACGATTTTTCTGTTATTCATTTAGTTCATGTTATTTATTTTTATTGTTTCATGAAACTTTCATTTTAATAGTGATTACAATTGCTATGGTTTAATTTGAGAATTTGTGATTTGGATATAATGATGAACCCTAAAACATTGATTTTGGGGCTTTTCAATTTTCAGTGCATGTTTTGTCAATTACTTTCTAATCTAGTTTAATTCTTAATTTAGTTTTATTAATTTCTGAATTTAATCTATTAGTCCCTTACATTCCAATCCGACAATCAAAATCTAGAAATATGAATCTAGTCTATGACTAGTAACCTTTTTCATCCATTGCACATACCATCCTCTTATTTTCTCTTTGTGAAGTTTTTCACATTTTTCAACGAATTTGATTTTTAAGTAACTTTCCCTGAGAAGACGATCTAGGAATTTATTCCTAATTATTACACAACATCCTCCTACACTTGGGATAGCCTTAGTGCTACTCATTTTTGAGTGAGTCATTTTTTGGCGCCGTTGCCGGAGAAAGTAGTTTAACTTAAATTTAAACTCGTTATTTTTTTTATATGCTTCTTAAACTGATGTTTCATGTCATAGGTGAGAGACAGTTCAAATAGGTTGCTTAAAGTCACATCGAGTGTTGAGAGTAGTATACACAGCTTGGAGATAGATAGCTCTTCTATCTTTTCTGTGAGTGAGTCAGGTAAGGAAATTGAAATTGAAATTGAACTAGAAAACATGGTTGCACTTGCACCACGCACTCTTAAGGATTATTTGCAACCCACTCGCACCACTACACCTTCATGCATTGTTTTACCTGAAAATGCACCTAATTTCTCTATTAAATATGGCATGATGTCAGTGATACCTCAGTTCCACGGGATGGATTCTGAGAGTCCTTACCAGCACTTGATAGATTTTGAGTTGGCTTGCACTACTTTTATTACTAGGGCTGTTACTGATGAATTTATTAGACTTCGTTTATTTCCTTTCTCTTTAAAGGATAAAACGAAGATTTTGAGTTGGCTTGCACTACTTTTATTACTAGGGCTGTTACTGATGAATTCATTAGACTTCGTTTATTTCCTTTCTCTTTAAAGGATAAAGCGAAGATTTGGTTTAACTCTTTGAGACCTAATTCTATTTCTAGTTGGTCTGATATGCAGCGTGAATTTTTACAAAAAAAATTTCCTTTTCAGAGAACTGAGTTTTTGCAAGAGCAAATCAGTCAGTTCAATCAGAAACCTGATGAGACCTTTCAGGCCAGTTGGGAAAAATTTAAAGATTTGATGAACATCTGTCCACATCATGGTTTTGAATCTTGGAGGTTGGTGAGCTATTTTTACATTGGTCTCACTCCAGAATGCAAGCAGTTTGTTCAGACAATGTGCAACGGTGAGTTCTTTAGCAAGGAATCTGATGAAGCACTATCATTTTTTGACTACCTTGCTGAGAGCGCACAACAGTGAAACACTCGTACTGATCGAGTTCCATTAGCAGCATAGCCACTGAGGGCTATTTCTGGAGGGGTAAATATGAGCTTAAGGAAGACACTGATGTTCAAGCCCAAATAACTGCATTGACTAGAAGACTGGAGGTCATGGAAATGGAAAAAGTGAAGGCTGTGAAAGTAGTAGAGGCATGTTCTATATGTACTGATTCAAACCATAAGACCCAAGACTGCCCGATTATACCAGTATTTCAAGAAAGTGGGTCTGACCAGATGCAATCAGCTAACTGGGTCAATAGAGCACAGAATCAGCCTTTCTCCAATACATATAATCCGGGGTGGAGGAATCGCCCAAATTTCTCATGGAGAAATGATCAGCCTAGTCGGTCCCCAGCACCTCAGCAGCAGCCATTTCATCAAGGTGCTCCTCAGCACCAGTATACGCCATATCAGAATCCTCAGAGCTATCCTCATGTAGCTCCTCCTGGACTTCAGCCTCATGTAGCTGCACAGAGTTCTCAGCCTTCATCATCTGCAAAGAAGACTCTAGATGACAGTATGACACAGATGGCCAACACACTTCAGCAATTCATACAGATTCAGGACACCACAAATAATCAAAACACGCAGGCCATAAATGAGTTGCGAGGCACTATTAATAAGATAAGCACGACCTTGAGCACCCTAGAGAAAGGCAATTTCCAGCACAGCCTCAGCCTAATCCTCAAGTATACAGGCAACAACAACAGCAAGTGCATAATGTCTCAGGGGATGTTATTGAAACATCAAAGGCAGTTCTTACTTTGAGAAGTGGGAAGGAAGTTTCCCAACCAGAGATGCCTATAGACACACATGTAGTTGCTCCTACACCTGAAGATGTAACGAAAACTGATGAAGTTGAGAAAGAACTAGAGGTAGTGAGATCAGAGCTGAAGAAGCATGTGAGTGTAGATGCTGAAACTAGTAAGGGGTACCAACCTGTGGTTCCCTATTCTCAAAGATTGGCAGCTGGCCAAAAGAACAAGTATCACACGGCGATTCAAGAGATTTTCAAGTAAGTAAAGATCAACATTCCACTCTTGGATGCCATACAACAAATGCCTTCATATGCAAAATTTTTGAAGGACTTGTGCACAATGAAGAGGAAACTAAATGTAAAGAAGAAAGCCTTCCTAACGGAGCAAGTTAGTGCATTGATATTGAGCGAGACTCCTCAGAAGTTTGGAGATCCCGGCTCTCCCAACATTTCCATTATAATCGGTGAATCACGCATTGGGAGAGCTTTACTTGATTTGGGGAGTAGTGTGAACTTGCTACCGTTCTCAGTGTATGAGCAGTTGGGATTGGGTGAGCTGAAAAAGACCTCCATCATGCTACAGTTGGCTGATAGGTCAGTTAAGGTACCGAGGGGTATTGTAGAGGACGTGTTGGTCCAGGTGGACAAATTCTACTACCTAGTGGATTTTGTGGTTCTTGATATGCAGCAGCCAGTCTCCACTATTTACCAAGCTCCTGTCATCCTAGGAAGACCATTCATAGCTACATCAAATGCTTTGATCAATTGCAGAAGTGGTGTTTTGAAGCTTACCTTTGGGAACATAGCACTTGAGTTGAACGTTTTCAACGCTTGCAAGATGCCAGCACATTTTGATGACACAAGTGATTTGAATGCTGTGGAGAGTTTGACATCAACAGAGTTTATTTGCTCAACCTCTCCCTTCTCTGATGATGATTATATTTTTCAGACACCTGAATTTTTACTTGATGAGAAAATTGATCATATCAATGAAGATGACTTTGATTTTTTTGATTGTTTTGCAGATTCTTTTTTACCACTTGAAGTACAATTTGCGGGAGCAAGATGGAAACCCCAGTTTGAAGCTCTACCACCACCAGACATGCTTAAATCTTAAGAGGAAGAAGTTCCCCAGTTGGAGTTGAAACCACTTCCTCAAGATTTAAAGTATGTATTTCTTGGTCCTAAAGAAGGCACTTTTCTGGTAGTGATCTCCTCAAAGCTAAATCAGAAGGATGAAGCCCAGTTGATTGAAGTATTAAGAAAGTATCGAGGCGCAATTGGTTGGACAATAGCCGACATCAAAGGCATTGATGCCGCTGTATGTACCCACAGAATCCATCTTGAAGATGATGCTAGACCGGTTCGTGATGCTCAACGTAGGCTCAATCCTACCATGAAGGAAGTTGTGAAAGAGGAAGTGCTTAAGCTACTCGCAGTGGGTATCATTTACCCCATCTCAGATAGTAAGTGGGTAAGTCCAACTCAAGTGGTACCAAAAAAATATGGTTTGACTGTCATAAAAAATGATAAAAATGAGTTGATTCCAACTAGAACGATTACTGGCCGGAGAATGTGCATTGATTATAGAAAACTTAATTCAGCCAGTAGGAAGGATCATTTTCCTTTACCATTCCTGGATCAAATTTTAGAAAGAGTAGCTGACAATGCATATTATTGTTTCTTGGATGGCTATTCTGGTTATTATCAAATTGTTGTAGCACCTGAGAATCAGGAGAAAACCACTTTCACCTGTCCTTTTGGCACTTTTGCTTTTACTAGAATGCCTTTTGGTTTGTGTAATGCTTCAACTACATTTCAGAGATGCATGATGAGTATTTTTTCTGACATGATTGATGATATTTGTGAAATATTCATGGATGATTTCTCTGTTTTTGAAAAATCCTTTGAGAGTTGTTTGCATAATTTGGCACGTATTTTCCAGAGATGTGAGGAAAAAAATATTTTACTTAATTGGGAGAAGTGCCAATTCATGGTTACTCAGGGCATTGTATTGGGACATATTGTTTCTTCTGAGGGTATAAAGGTTGACAAGGCAAAGATTGAATTGATATCTAAACTTCCTATCCTTAGGACGGTTAAGGATATTCGTTCTTTTCTTGGTCATGCTAGTTTTTATAGGCGGTTTATTCAAGGGTTTAGTTCTATTGCAAAACCTTTGTGCACTCTTTTACAAAATGATATTGAATTTGTTTGGACTGATGAGTGCCAAAAACCTTTTGATACCCTTAAAAAGTCATTTACCACTGCCCCTATTGTGCAACCCCCGCATTGGGACTTTCCCTTTGAAATCATGACAGATGCTAGTGATTATGTCTTAGGAGCTGTTTTGGGGCAGCGGGTGGATAATAGGCCATTTGTGATTTATTATGCTAGTAGAACCTTGAATGATGCCTAGAAAAACTATACCACTACTGAAAAAGAATTGCTTGCAGTAGTTTTTGCACTTGATAAATTTCGGACTTATATTCTTGGTTCTCCTGCTACTATTTTCACTGACCACTTTGCTCTTAAGTATTTGTTGGCTAAGAAAGATGCAAAATCACGCTTGATTAACTGGATTCTATTATTTCAAGAGTTCAACATCAACATTAAGGACAATAAAGGAGTTGAAAACGTGGTAGTTGACCACCTCTCTAGATTGTCATCATCTCATTTTTCAAATATCAGCCTTCCTCTTGATGATAGTTTCCCGGATGAGCAGTTGTTTGTGGTTAGTAAAGCTCCCTGGTATGCTGACATAGTCAATTATCTAGTGACTGAGCGAATGCCTTCTGAATGGTCCACTCGAGATAAGCGTCGATTTCTCTCTGAGGTACGACACTTTTACTTTGATGATCCATATCTTTTCAAATATTGTTCGGACCAATTGATTCGAAAATGCATTCCTGATGATGAGTTTTCTTCGGTTTTGAGATCTTGTCATATGGGTGCATGTGATGGCCATTTTTCAGCAAAGAAAACAGTATCAAAAATTTTGCAAAGCGGTTTTTACTGGTCTTTCATGTTTAAAGATACTTATAATTTTTGTAAGGCTAGTGAGCTTGTCAAAAATTGGGATCCATTAGTAAAAGAGACATGATGCCTCTTTCCCCTATTCTAACTTTAGAAATTTTTGATTGTTGGGAAATAGACTTTATGGGACCTTTTCCGGTTTCTTTTGGAAACACATATATTCTTTTAGCTGTGGATTATGTTTCAAAATGGGTGGAGGCCATTGCTTACAAAACAAATGACCATCATGTTGTCCTAAAATTTTTGCAATCTCTGTTTGCTCGTTTTGGCATGCCTAAAGTTATCATAAGCGATGGAGGTTCTCATTTTTGCAACAAACCATTTTCTACACTTGTGAAGAAATATGGTATTACACACAGAGTTTCTACCCCTTATCACCCTCAAACAAATAGGCAAGCTGAATTGGCAAACAAAGAGATAAAAATCATTTTAGAGAAAACCATCAAGCCTAATATGAAAGATTGGTCAGTTAAACTTCTTGATGCTTTGTGGGCTTATAGGACAGTTTTTAAAACAAATCTAGGGATGTCTCCCTATCGATTAGTTTATGGTAAAGCTTGTCATTTACCTGTTGATATTTAGCATCGAGCTCTTTGGGCCATAAAATATGTTAACATGTCACTTGATAAAACTTCAGGGTTGAGAAAATTGCAGATCAATGAATTGGATGAAGCTCGTCGAAATGCTTATGACAATGCTCAGCTTGCAAAGGAACGCATGAAAATTCTGCATGATCAGAAAATTCATCCAAAACATTTCACACTTGGCCAGGAAGTTCTCTTTTACAACTCTCGCTTACATATTTTTCCTGGTAAGTTGAAATCCCGATGGAGTGGGCCGTACATTGTAAAGACCGTTCATCCTCATGGTGCGATAGACATTGTCAATCCGAAGAATGGTAATAGCTTCACTGTCAACGGACAACGTCTAAAGTCATTTCTGAAGGTCTTTGATCCACATGAAGAGATCTTGCTTGTGCAAGACTCTAGGGAAGTGTTTTGATTTGTTTTTCCTTCTTTACAGTTTTATTTGTTCTTTTGCTTTGATTTTATAATTCATGTTGATTGTTTGTTTTGCTTGCTTAGTTCTGTGCACTTTGTTTCTTTCGTTCGATTCATTGAGGACTATGTCTCTCACTAGTTGGGGGGTGGCATTGTACACAGTCTTTTAAAAAAAATATATATATATATATATATATATATATATAAATAAACATGATTTNATATATATATAAATAAACATGATTTCCATTGATATAATTATGATTGAGCATCTTGGTGGAGTAGTTGAGCGGGATCATTTGTGAATATTTATTTTCAAGCTTAAACATAGAGCATGATTTTTGATGCATCATATTTTGTTGATATGTGGCTTGAAACACTGGGATGTTATAGTTATTGAGATGAAACTTGATAAGATTTTTGTAGAACGAAAGGTAAAATTTGAAAGACATTTTGCACATGCTTATACTTGTAGTGTTCCTTATTTACCATTCATTGATTTAACACTGGAGAATTAAACTGTAGGACTACCGAGCCATGCCAAAACGAAAAAGAAAAGAAAAGAAAAAGGATAAAAATAAAATTAAAAAAAAAAAGAGAAAAAAAAGGAATAAAGACGACTTAGTGAACTTTCCTAAGTAAAAAAGGCTAGAAACAGTTATCCAAGACTTTGGGGGTTGAGTGTCCAACCTTTAAAAACAGAGCTGGCGTGAAAACTGCTAGTCCCTTGGGCTTTGAGGTAGTTAGAATCAGCAATTATTAATCTTAAGGTTGAAAAATCCTATGGCAAATCATGACTAGTAATGAGGAACACACAACTAGTTTAGCTCCACACACACATTTGAGTCCTGAAATATTTGCCTTAATTCTATGTGAAAGATTGTTGAGATGGTCTTGGTGGGTATAACCCTTGGGGATTGAGTAGTAACGTGTCACTTTTGTGAGAATTCAGAATTTGTGTTTGATTGTTTTTGTTTGAATTTTGATCTTTATGCAATATTCATCTCAATTAATTTTCACTTTTTTGCTCAAGAATTAGCAAAATGCTAGTTGGGGGGTGTGATTGAGCTGAATTATTGCATTCTTAATGCTTTTAGAACCAATATATCTTAATTCTTTTATTACTTTATCATTGGTTTTATATGAAAAAATGAATAAATCAAAGTTGTGATTTTAATTGATTAAAAGCATGAATTTCTGCTTGAATTCTTCCAACTATTGATTACAGTGCATTTTGGTCCATATCGCTCGAGTGGCGGCTTTTGGCCGCTCGAGCGAATTCATGTAGATTCAAACGTTCGACTGCCGCTCGACAGTGAGCTCAAGCGAGTGTGCGGGAAAGGATATCGCTCGAGCGGAGGCATTTGGCCGCTCGAGCGAAGTTAGGCAGAGTCAAACGCTCGATGTTCGCTCAACACTCCGCTCGAGCGAACTTAGGCAGATTCGAACGCTCAATGTTCGCTCAACACTCCGCTCGAGCGAATGTTGTATTTTACAGATTATGGTTTATTCCGCTACCAGACTATATATATGCTCTTTTAACATCTTATGGCTGCGACTCTTGGCTGGGGAAACTCTAGTTTTGAGTAGAGAAACACTTAGAATTCATTTTTTCCATTGATTTTCATTCAGATTCGAAGAAGAGGTTTCATACAAGCGATCATTCAAGCAACTACACATTTTCCACTGGATCATTCACTCAAACTGCAGCACATTGAAGAACTCCTTGAGGAGTCCAATTGCTACTACAGTTCGTCCTCCTCCACTACCTCGAATCTTCATCTCCATTCAATTGGCTTGATCATTTCATTCCCTACTTGCTATTTCATTTCAGTTTTAAGTTTCTGCATTATTTTGGAGATTTCTGGCTTAGAAGTTTGAACGATTTTTCTGTTATTCATTTAGTTCATGTTATTTATTTTTATTGTTTCATGAAGCTTTCATTTTAATAGTGATTACAATTGCTATGGTTTAATTTGAGAATTTGTGATTTGGATATAATGATGAACCCTAAAACATTGATTTTGGGGCTTTTCAATTTTCAGTGCATGTTTTGTCAATTACTTTCTAATCTAGTTTAATTCTTAATTTAGTTTTATTAATTTATGAGTTTAATCTATTAGTCCCTTACATTCCAATCCGACAATCAAAATCTAAAAAT
>QGSO01003110.1:0-11823 GCA_011037825.1 Carya cathayensis | reverse complement strand
TTTGGCTTTGATCACATCTGCATGCACATGTGATTTTCATCGGGTTCGATCGGGTTTTGATAACATCATGTATATGTGGTTTTCATCAGGTTGTTGTGATGCGTGTATCAATTCATTGTCAAGGCTGTGCTGGCAAGGTTAAGAAGCATCTGTCCAAAATGGAAGGTATTAATTAATTATGCTGGTTAATTAATTTCCAACTGCATGCAGGCCGGAGTAGTGCTATTTACATGATTACGTTCCGATATATATATTATATATATATGGAAAATACTTTAGTTATAAAATGAATATAAAAAAATAAATTCACAAATTGACGTGGCTTGATGTAATACGTCAGATTGTAAAATTATTTTTATTATAAAATAGATCTAACGAATTTTATAAAATCATATTAGTTTGTAAGTTTATTTTGTATAATTTCTTAGAATCTATCGCAGTTATATATATATATCTGTGTGTGTTTTCATAATATTTATATTAATAACGTTTGGCCTAATGATTTTTTATCAACGAAAGATGTTCAAGACATGAATTACACATGGCCTAAAGTTGGTCGATCGAGGGAATTAAAAACCGAACATAAAATTCACGATCACATATATATCTCTACAATTCTAAGACATGTACATGAGTGGTAACTCTGCTTTTTTTCCCTGAAAAAAGTCGGTTGACTCGGTTCTACCAAACTATTCTGTTTTGTTTATCATGACCTGCACCATGATCACCACCACGCAACATTAAAGGCGTGGGCCCACGAAGAGTGTTCATGAATTAGAAAAATTGTCGGCCCATAGATAAGTATAGGTTAATTAATTATAGGGTCATGTGATAAATTATTCATGAACTCGTCACCCCTCGCATCACCCAAAAGTAATTCAATGTCTTCGACCGACATGTACGGCGCGGCAGGCTGCAGGAAATCCATGGCTAGCTATAGCTAGCTAGTTAATTAGTCAGATAATTACTCCCAATTGATTTGATCTTAATATATAATTCCGACGTTGGATAAAGTTACATATATGACTTGCATTTGTTTCTTCTTAATTCCCGTATAATAAACTCTGAATTAGCAGGGGTTACATCGTTCAGTATAGACGTAGAGACAAAGAGAGTGACGGTGATGGGACACGTTTCACCGGTTGGAGTCCTGGAGAGCATCTCAAAGGTGAAGAAGGCAGAGTTTTGGCCATCATGTTAACGATCATCGATCAATGGTGCATCGATCCCATGCCATGTTATATAATATTTACCTCAAATGGAAGCTATATATATTTATATGTAAAGGAGAAGGACAAGTTTGGTGTGTTTTAATTAATCATGAAGAGTACTTGGAAGTCTCAAGTCACCAACTGCCATGCCATGCCATGCCAAAAACTATTTTCTTTAATTTATTTGAAAAACTAAACTAAAACTGATCATTATTTTTGTTTATTTTTTAAGTTTAGAAAAAAGTGTGAATTGAGTGTGGTAGGAAGGCTCTAGTCATTCCTTCTCATATTTCCTTTTTTTTTTTTTTTTTTCAAATGAGTAATACTACACACCATACTATCATTTTATTTATATTCTATTATATATGATGTGACGTATTTATCACTATTTAATAATAAAGAAACATGTAATAAATAATCATGTAATCGTGATAAATGTTTCACTTCTTATTTAGTATGATGATAATATGGCATATAGAATTTTCCTTTTCATATAAAAGAAAAATACAACTAAATTAATTCAATCTTAATTAATTATTTAATTTAAATTTTTATGAAATACAAGCAGGCGGGAGATCATATGTTATATATTATATATATATATTCTCTCCCTATCTTAAATATATTTTATATATATATATATATATATATATGAAAAATGATACTTGTTAAAGTCAGATATTGTAATTTTTTTTAATAATTAAAAAATTGAATATTAATAAAATTATATATATTTTTTACTGTGTAATGCCATAAGGAAAACAGAGACGTGATTCCGAAAATATTCCTCTTCCTTGATTGATTTGTTTACACAGTAAATGCGCCTTTTTACTGGCACAATCTAGCCAATACAGAAAATAAATTCTAATGAAAATGTGACACCTGTATAAGACAGTAACAGAGAATATTCTGAAATTCTACGTAATCATCCTTTCGAGTCATGCTTTCTGGAAGGTTGCCTCCTGATTCTTGTGGTGTAGATTCATTCTATGGCCTTAATAAATGCCAAAAGTATATTCAATCGATGGCAAAGGAAAAAAAACTACCTAATTTTTCGTGCATTCAGGACTTTGCTTGTGTTAGGTTACTAATTATTAACTGGACACAAGTCATTTTACATTGCTCTTCCAAAATTTTAGCTTTAAACTTCTAGAAGTGCGCGCCACTTAATTAATATTCTTGCTACTTCTCATCCTCATTCCCCTTTCTCTTTAAAAAAGAAATTTTCTGTAAGGTATTAGAGTATTCTTATTGGATTCCTCATCCTCATCCTTATAATTTAACTTAAATATTTATTTCTTTAAATTTTTTCCTAAAATTTATTTATCTTCTAAAAATCTCCTACATCCCATTCCCCATCGCTATCTCTATTCTTTTAAATAATATTTTTCTAATATTTTTTTATTACTTATTTCTCTCTCTTCCATTTACAATCTTAACTATTAACTATTTTGTCTTATTATCTTTTTTTTCAAATATCATTTTCTACTAAATATTTATTGGAGATTTTGACTATCTAATACAATATTTTATATTTAAATTGAAATTCGAATTATAAAAATCAGCTATTTTTTTTAATTAGTGCATTTTCTAACGTGATGGAAAATTTAATTAAAAGAATACTCAATATCTCTAATGAAAAATCCTAATTTCACGTATTGATGATAAAATTTATTAATTTTATTAAACGGTAATATTTTCTGTCTTTTCTCCAACGATAATATTTTTTGTCTTTTTTCAAACGGTAATATTTTTTATTTTTTCTCCAACAATAACTTTTTTTGTCTTCTCTCCAACGGTAACATTTTCTTGAATTCTCTCTAACGGTAACATTTTTACTCCTTTATAAATACGCAAACTCAAGCTTCATTTCCTCCATAGAACCAAACAGAAATTGTATCATTTGATCTCCTACTCCTTTCATCAAATGGCTCGTACTTTCTTTCGCAAATTATTGACATACGTTTCCTCTGAAGATGATAGCGATGTTCAAAGCATGGAGGCGGATGGACAGTCATCTAGATGACGTGGCAATAGCCAACGTCGTAAGTTTATTCGGCGTGATCATAATCAGGGACACGAGCGCCTATTTCGTGATTATTTTGCTAAAAATCCAGTATATCCCTCGAATCTATTTCGAAGGAGATTCCGGATGAGTCGTCCCCTATTTCTTCGTATTCTAAATGAAGTAGAGTCTTACGAGCCGTACTTCGTCCAAAGAAGAGATAATGCCGGCCGACTCGGTTTATCTTCTATGCAAAAAATCACCGCAGCACTTAGAATGCTGGCGTATGGAGTTACTGGAGATTTTATGGATGAATACATACGTATTGGTGAAAGCACCGCAATGGAGAGCCTCAAAAAATTTACTGAGACAGTAGTAAGTGTTTTTGGAGAAGAATATCTAAGGTCGCCAACTGCTAATGATATAGCCCGATTGCTTACGGTTGGTGAACAACGGGGATTCCCAGGAATGCTAGGAAGCATTGATTGCATGCATTGGAAGTGGAAAAATTGTCCCTCANTTTTGATTTTTCGAAGTTAATGGGAGGATTAATAAGGTTAAGATAACTACTCTATCTGAAAGATTTGATGGACCGGGTTAATGCATGGGTCATGATTCCGGTTTGAAGAAGGGCTAATAAGTAAGTCAACATCCCAGCATGCATTAACCAGACAAAGACAGGATGGGTGAACACATTCAAAACAATAGCTAGGGATATTATTATTACACAGTACGGATAACACGACAAGAATACCAGCCAGCTTACTGTTAGCTAAGTCATAAAGACAGCATGTTTTCTCCCATTTTATGGTGTCTTTCACCTTCAGATCACAATAATATTCTATCCTAATTACATGTTGCCTCCCTAGCTAGCTGATCACCAAACGTACCGTCAAATATACCTGATCTTCCTGTCACCTCCTTGAGCCTGCATGATCAGTATGATGACATCCAAGAAGTCGAGAGGCTTCATGTGCCAGTCTCCGGCAGCAACTGCAGTGTGCATGGCCAGCGATTCTCGCTCGGTGATAGTGCCCAGAAGGTCTGAGAGAACTCTGAATGACAATAAACGGTTAATCAAGAATGCCAAGTACTACTCTAAGCTTGTTGATCTGTCCCCTGGGCTCGCTCTGGCCGGTAATAAGAGATCATCGGAGTCTCTGCCACGCATAAAAAGAGGCGGAGTACAAGAAATAGACCACGATCATCGGGCAAAGCCCCCAGTACAGAAACATTCTTCATTGGCTCCCTCAGACCATGTCTTCCAGGTCAGATTGATCCGGACAACCTTATCCAGTACTCTTTTTTCCGTCTAGGTTTTACACATACAGAAAGATCGACAAATCATGAAAACGTAAAATTAAGGGCAAAAAGCAGGATATATATATATATATATATATATTGGGCATGCATGCCGAGGGTCCAAAGATCCTAATGATGACTTCTGTATTTCTTTCCCTTGTGCTTTGGTCTATGTCAAAACCTCAACCAGTCCCCGTTTTTCCCACAACCTACGATCCATGAACTTTTCATCCCTTTTCCCATTATGGAGGGTGGAGCTAGCAAAATATATCTCCCATGGCTCAATTCAATTAAATATGAACAAGTGGCTGAGACAATGCATGGTCTTTACGTTATGATCCATGTACAATATTTACATTTGACCGTATCGTAGAATATTGCATGTATATATGCCAGCCTTCTATATATATATATATATATCCTAAGGTTTGAGTCATCTAGTACTGCAAGATCTGATCAATATAATATATTTGGTTCTATTTATGCTTCAAGTTATGTTCTAAAATCTTCAAAAAGTAATTAAAATTATTGTCTATTTACTTTTTACGTTATAATTAATCATATATAATAATATTAATGTTGGTATATATTTTGGGAAGTACTATATTATTATATAGGAAAATCCTAAAGCCACCGCTGGTGGCTCCCGCTGGCCTAAAAATATATATTTTTTTTATTACTTTTTTTCTTAATGATTAAGAAATTTTTTTTAATATTATTATAAATTTTTTATATTTTTTAAAAATATTTAAAAGTATTAAAAAATGATTTGAAAACAAAAAAAAACAAAAAAAAATTTTTACTCAAGCGGTGGCTCCTCTATTATATAATGCCGCGGAGGTATCGATCGATCCTAAGAACCGGTGGTGGGGTTCATATCCATTAATTTGAGATTTTGGCTTTGATCACATCTGCATGCACATGTGATTTTCATCGGGTTCGATCGGGTTTTGATAACATCATGTATATGTGGTTTTCATCAGGTTGTTGTGATGCGTGTATCAATTCATTGTCAAGGCTGTGCTGGCAAGGTTAAGAAGCATCTGTCCAAAATGGAAGGTATTAATTAATTATGCTGGTTAATTAATTTCCAACTGCATGCAGGCCGGAGTAGTGCTATTTACATGATTACGTTCCGATATATATATTATATATATATGGAAAATACTTTAGTTATAAAATGAATATAAAAAAATAAATTCACAAATTGACGTGGCTTGATGTAATACGTCAGATTGTAAAATTATTTTTATTATAAAATAGATCTAACGAATTTTATAAAATCATATTAGTTTGTAAGTTTATTTTGTATAATTTCTTAGAATCTATCGCAGTTATATATATATATCTGTGTGTGTTTTCATAATATTTATATTAATAACGTTTGGCCTAATGATTTTTTATCAACGAAAGATGTTCAAGACATGAATTACACATGGCCTAAAGTTGGTCGATCGAGGGAATTAAAAACCGAACATAAAATTCACGATCACATATATATCTCTACAATTCTAAGACATGTACATGAGTGGTAACTCTGCTTTTTTTCCCTGAAAAAAGTCGGTTGACTCGGTTCTACCAAACTATTCTGTTTTGTTTATCATGACCTGCACCATGATCACCACCACGCAACATTAAAGGCGTGGGCCCACGAAGAGTGTTCATGAATTAGAAAAATTGTCGACCCATAGATAAGTATAGGTTAATTAATTATAGGGTCATGTGATAAATTATTCATGAACTCGTCACCCCTCGCATCACCCAAAAGTAATTCAATGTCTTCGACCGACATGTACGGCGCGGCAGGCTGCAGGAAATCCATGGCTAGCTATAGCTAGCTAGTTAATTAGTCAGATAATTACTCCCAATTGATTTGATCTTAATATATAATTCCGACGTTGGATAAAGTTACATATATGACTTGCACTTGTTTCTTCTTAATTCCCGTATAATAAACTCTGAATTAGCAGGGGTTACATCGTTCAGTATAGACGTAGAGACAAAGAGAGTGACGGTGATGGGACACGTTTCACCGGTTGGAGTCCTGGAGAGCATCTCAAAGGTGAAGAAGGCAGAGTTTTGGCCATCATGTTAACGATCATCGATCAATGGTGCATCGATCCCATGCCATGTTATATAATATTTACCTCAAATGGAAGCTATATATATTTATATGTAAAGGAGAAGGACAAGTTTGGTGTGTTTTAATTAATTATGAAGAGTACTTGGAAGTCTCAAGTCACCAACTGCCATGCCATGCGTAAAACTATTTTCCTTAATTTATTTGAAAAACTAAATTAAAACTGATCATTATTTTTGTTTATTTTTTAAGTTCAGAAAAAAGTATGAATTGAGTGGGGTAGGAAGGCTCTAGTCATCCCTTCTCATATTTCCTTTCTTTTTATTTTCAAATGAGTAATACTACACACCATACTATCATTTTATTTATATTCTATTATATATGATGTGACGTATTTATCACCATTTAATAATAAAGAAGTATGCAATAAATAATCATGTAATCGTGATAAATATTTCACTTCTTATTTAGTAGGATGATAATATGACATATAGAATTTTCCTTTTCATATAAAAGAAAAATACAGCTAAATTAATTCGATCTTAATTAGTTATTTAATTTAAATTTTTATAGAATACCAAGAGGCGGCAGATCATATGTTATATATTATATATACATATACTCTCTCTCTCTCTCTCTCTCTCTTTTAAATATACTATATATATATATATATATATGAAAAATGATACTTGTCAAAGTCAGATATTGTAATTTTTTTTTAATAATTAAGAAGTTGACTATTAATAAAATTATATATATTTTAATAGTATTTAAAAATATTATTTAAAAAAAAAAACAAATACAGCAGGCCGGGACTCGTCCGGCCACTAGCATTAATTATCCATTTCTGAAGGATCAACTCTTGGACTAGTTTTGCCGCGAGAGCTAAAAAGCCTACATTTCAACGCTAGTTAATTCGACCGGAGAGACTCAATGCTGTTGAGGTTTTGGAATGAGGTGTGCGTGTTAACTGTGTAATGCCATAAGGAAAACAGAGACGTGATTCCGAAAATATTCCTCTCCCTTAGATTGGTTTATTTACACAGTAAATGTGCCTTTTTACTGACACAATCTAGCCAATACAGAAAATAACTTCTAATGAAAATGTGACACATGTATTAAGACAGTTACAGAGAATATTCTGAAATTCTACGTAATCATCCTTTCGAGTCATGCTTTCTGGAAGGTTTCCTCCTGATTCTTGTGGTGTAGATTCATTCTATGGCCTTAATAAATGCCAAAAGTATATTCAACCGATGGTAACGGAAAAAAACTACCTAATTTTTCGTGCATTCAGGACTTTGCTTGTGTTAGGTTCCTAATTATTAACTGGACACAAGTCATTTTACATTGCTCTTCCAAAATTTAAGCTTCAAACTTCTAGAAGTGCGCGCCACTGCAATTAATATTCTTGCTACTTCTCATTTTCATTCCCCTTTCTCGGAAAAAAGGAATTTTCTGTATGGTATTAATATACCCAGATCAAGTGCCACCGAATGCTGTGCAGCATGCTTCTATCATCGACGTCATAGCTGCTCTGGTAAGTCTAGTCGACATCCAAGCTATAATACTGCAACTCACAAGGTCACGGACTGCGCGCATTACTACCGTAGGGAAGCTCCGAGGAACTAATGTTTACAGAAACATCGAGCAATATCATGCCAATACAACTGCTGTTTCTAACTCCACCTACATTATGGAGCTGATCGGGTATTTACTTAATTTTCGATCCGCTTCATCTGAATCTCTCTCTCTCTGGAATTAGCGTAGATTTTGAACATAATTAATTATGAACCACAACAATCCTTAGACATGTAATTAAGGATGGAAATGTAGGTTCTAAGATATTCAACTTTTTTCCCAACATAAATTTCGTAGTTTCTGCATTATATATAACATAAAAATCACCGAAACTTGCATGTGGTTATCAGCAAATAGTAGGGAACATAGAGTACGAGGTATTTATAACAGTGGGCTCGCCCAATCCCACAATTACTTTGCTTCAAATGCATGCCTAGCTAGCTCTGTTCCCCCATCTGCACAGGCGGCCGTAACGAGCTTGTAATCATAATGGATAACGGATTTAGAATACAGAATTCTCAATCAAGGTTTTTTTGGCCCAACGGTACTAGCCCAATGGGCCGGGGATGCACCACATTTATAGAGGTAATTGGCACATCTTGACCAATTAGAAATTTAACGTGCTGATTTCTAATATTAATCTTGATTTTATGAAATACGACAACACTTCAAGATTAAAAAAATAAAGCAATTACATTATTTTGATGATTGACGGCCAATATATAGACTTGCGGCTTTGTGCGTCAATGATTTTTGTCCTATCTTTGGAGATGAAGACTCCGTTTAGATATTGAGTTGAGCTGAATTCTTTATAAATAGTATTGAGTTGAGTAGGTGAAGTGAGTTATGTAGAATCCATCTAAAATAAGTTTAGATATGTTTGAATGTTTAGATGAATTTAATACTATTAAATGACGTTATGAATTCCACGATAAAGATGCGTTGAGTTGAAAAAAATTAAGATTCTACATATAAGAAGGTTTTAAATTAAGATGAATTTAATAATTTGAGAATTGGAGGTTAAATTCAATTTAAAATTAAACAGAACTGAGTTAATCTCATTTGAGATTTCCAACCAAACGGGCCTATCATATGATTCATATCCCAACTTGTTTCTTTAAAAAACAAGAAAAAGAAAAAGAAAAAGATATTACGTTGACGCTGACCAAATGCACATATATGACCTCTAATCACAAAGTTAACTCTCGATACTTACCAGGTGAAGACGCGTCAAGTTTCGTCGACGCCAGCTGAATAGATCAAATTAAAAGCGAAAATGACTCCTCGATCCTTAATATATATTAATTAATTAAGCACATTTTGAAATATCAACCTACTCATTCCTCCTTCCCTATATATTGATGTAACGACGACTCAAGCTTCCTACCACTTTAATTCTTAGCTTTTATCCTATATATATAATCGAAAAGGCCATGGCTGTTTTACTGAGTTCAAGCCATTGCATTGGCGCCAAACCCTTCCTTTCCCATCTTCCAGTACTTCCCAGCAAACGGCAACGGCCTCGGGTGCAATTTGTTGGTCGTGTTTCAGTAGTAGTACCAAAGTTCCCGGTGAAAATCACGTCGATACCACCAATTTCTACGAGGTCCTTTCTTTGAGTCCGAATAACGCCAGCATCAACGAGATAAAGAAAGCTTATAGAAGCATGGCTCTCCGATATCACCCTGATGTTTGTCGTCCTCCCATGAAGGAAGAGTCGACGAGGATGTTTGACAAACTGAATGCAGCATACCGGACGTTGTCGGATCCTGTGCTGCGCAAAGAGTATGACTGCGAATTATTGGACCTCAGAAGGTTTGGGAGAACATTCAAGCATATGGGTATTAACGATGATGATCATGGTACGAGAAGCAGGTCATGGCAAGAACAAATTCTGGAGTTGAGGAGGAGGTCCAACTTCCGTATGGCTGAAAAGGAGGCCGATTCATGGGGGAGTAGGATAAGGGCTCAGAATAAGAGGAAAAATAAGGAGTACCGGTACGTTTTTTCTTCAATATTTATTTCTTATTCACAATAAATACGTACGTACGTATTACGTTTTTTAACTCTTTTTTTTTTTTGAGTCAACGTTTTTTAACTCTTTTACATTGTATTTGTACGTCTTTCCCTCTTGAACGACTATTAATCTTAATTTTAATTCTTTTTCCGAAAGCCATAAATAATTATTTGTATTCTTATAATTAGCAGCGTAATATAATATATATATATATATGTAATATCAGTTTTTAGTATAAAGACGTACATTCATTTATGAATTTGAGTGATTTCATTTTTCTTATATATTTACAATATTCTCACTCATTTACAATATTTCTTCTTGATCAGCATAATACTTGATAAAAAAAATTTATTTATTATCTTAATTCTCATTATCCTATGAATCTATGATGTGTTATTAGATGATATATTCAAGTAAAATATAATAAATAATCTTCAATCATCTAATGCTACATCATTAGATGATGCAAGGATGATAAAAATTAAGATGATGAGTAGCATTACTCATACATGATATCATGTGTCGCATCTATAATTTATCATGCATTTTCCTTTGTTACCATAAAGAAAGATTTAGAGCTACAAGTATTGTCATATTTTCTTCCGCATATATAACACATTCATTACTTGCCTATTATATATAAGAAATAATTTAGCCACAAATAAATTATACAAAAATTAATTTACAAATTAACGTGACTTGATGCAATATATTAGATTATAATTCATTTGTGACTAAAGTAGATCTAACGCGCTATGTGAAAAATCACGTTAGCTTGTGAGTGCATGTACTTGTGTATAATCTTTTTATATTTGTAGCAGTTCTCTTATCATAATAAGTTTTATTAAAGAGAGTGTTGCTCCAAATATTTAAACTCGAAATGGTCAAAATTGTCACTAAATATAAATTATGATCATTTGATCATCCACGTACCTTTGATACGAATTTCTCAAGTCAAGTTGTAGTTTGTGTTTATTAAAATTTTATGGGTTTTATTTTTTTCTTTTGCATGCCATTGGGTTCAAATAGCTTTCATAAAATTATGAGCAATGCTTATTTATAGGACCATGCTATAAATTCTATTAATGCTCTTCTTTTTTAATATATTACAACGTTTATTTATTTATCAATTATATAAATATTACATCATTAGTTATTTGATGTAATGTATCGTTTGATGTTTGTATTATAATTCATCAATTTATGTCATCCTGTAGACGATCAATAGAGACAACATTGAAATTCTTATTTTACTGTTAGTTGAGTCGATCAAGATCAACATAAAGTTAAAACATAATATTTTTATAAAATTTGTAGTATAATATTTTATATATATAGTATATATATAAATCCTAAAATATATTTTGAAATTGTTGGCCGAATTTACTCTATCTAGATTAACTCAAGGATTACGGTCTTTGTCACGTGCCCATCATAGCAAGCCCACGTGTGGAATATGACTTAGCGGAAGTTACGTCCTACTACCATAGGAAAAAAAAATATTTTGATTAAACACACTTGTATTATATATTATATAAGATTTTTAAATTTGGAATACTCAATAATCTGAGTTAATAAAACGTCTAATATACATGTATTATACTTAGGGATTCACGTCTTATGC
>QGSO01003099.1:0-21935 GCA_011037825.1 Carya cathayensis | reverse complement strand
GATTATTTCCCGATAGCAATCACATCTCTCTCGTCTTTACCCTCATCTGGAATCACGCGTATAGATTATCTTTTCCGTAAATCACGTAATTTGTTCTTCACCGACAGCTGTAAAATCATGAGTCTTCCAAGACCACGCCTAGCCTTTCTCAAGCCCAAACTACCACTTTATGTGGTGGACAGCCACCGTACGCCGCCACGTACGTTCCTCCGACGCATGTTCGTGACGAACAACGAGCGACGCACGGGTTATCCCGTCGATGGTATAACCTTCTATCTCTAGTTATTTTACGTTTAAAATAGTTAGTTGGTTGGTTTGTGGATTGTGTAGTTGTATTTGTGGAATTCGTTGCGTAGTTGTGAAGCGAAGTGTGGTTGTGAAGTGTTGCGTTTGATTGTGTATTTTGTGGACTGTGCTGTGAAGTATAGGCGTGAGATGGATGCCGTAGATGTGATACGGCGGGTTGTGTGAAGAGAATACGCGTGTAGCGTATTCTGTGTAATGCAGCGACGCGCCGCGCGACGTGCACTGTAGTGATGTGTGTCGTAGAAGGAAGGGAGTACGCATGTAGTGTACTCCGTGTTGTATGGCGATGCATCGTGTGATGTGCATCGTGTTGATGAGAGTTGTAGCGAAGGAAGTACGCGTAGCGTGTACTCCGTGTCGCGTAGCGATGCACCGTGAGACGTGTATCGCAGTGATGGGTTTTGTAGTGTGAATGGAAGAGAGTTCACGTGAGTGTACTCTGTACTAGGTCGTGATACACCGGATGGCGTGTCACGAAGGGTTGGATGGCGTAGCAGAGAAGTGTGGAGCGTATGGTGTAGTGTTGGGAAACCAAAACTGATAATTTTAGCGGGCTGTTACACTAGTTAACAGGTTTATATGTTTATTTTCAACCAGTTCGTATTCAAAACCATTCTTATCTTAAGCTCTCAAACCCTAGCCACCCAAAGAAGCTTCTGCTACTTCTTCGATGCATGGAGATATCCTGGAGATTATCCTCTCATACGTTCCTCTAATCGATGTCGAGCACGTACGTTACGTGTCTAACACTTGAAATCGCCCCATTTTCTCATCTCTTCGGCACCTAAAACCCATCAAGCCCTGGCTCATTATCCACAAATAGAGCACCCACCACTCTTACTCCACAACGGCGCACGCGTACGACCCGCGGTCTAGCGTGTGGTTGAAGATCGATCAGCCACTGATCAATCATGTCTTGGCCCTTCGGTCCCTCCTCTACATGCAGTCCTCCCTCCAGTTTGCTTTCTCATTCGACCTGTTCCACCTTAAATGGTATTGTGCCAAGCTCCCGTTCGTTTAGCAGACAGACCCGATCGTTGTGCTGGTGGGCCACCACGTCGTTGTCACCCAAAGTCTCGACAACTCTTCCTCTTTGCGTGTCTCTCTCCTCAATTAATGGATTTTGAGATCTGCTTGTTGAACCAGTAATTGGGGATTGTGCTGGCAAACCAGGAGCCTAGAATCCAATGTTGTGTGAGCTGATTTCCACGGGGGTGCCCAATGGGAAGAAGGAAGAGGGTGTTTTGTTAATGGGTTTAGGAAACATTTGGCCCTATTACGAGTTGATGAAGGCCAGCAAGGGGCAACAGCTTTAGATCATCTAGTCCCTTGAATTCTTCCTCGGAGTGACGACCCTCGAACACTTCCGTCGAGTCCCCCTCTTCCATCATTTGGCTTCTATTACACAGTGCAAGACCTGATCGGGTCATACGGGTTTGACCTGCTTTTATTTTGTGGTGTTTCGGGTCGGGTCAGGCATAAACCCGGCTAATCTAGGCCGGGTTGCAGGCCTAGTTAGGAATAAATCCATTTTAAATGGCTTTTCATTTAAATGCACGACATAATAAAAAGGTTAACATATTTAGTACTAACCAAACACTTTGAAATAGTTTTTATATCGTTTCTAGATTTAAAAGAAGACCAAGATATATATATATATATATATGTATTTCTGAGATGCTTTTCAATTCATTTGTAGTAGCAATCTTCAGTGCTTTAAAAATAAATTTTTTTTATGGTATTTGCAAATTGGTGTGCAAATACATTATTTACTATAGTGTCCGTTATTTATTTATTTATTTTTTATAACACTATAGTGTCCATTATAGTTAATAGAAAGGGTTACAAATAAAATCAATCCTTGAGTTTCACGGGTTTGTAAAAGGTTTCCTAGGTTCTCAAACCCTCGGCTCGGTGGGATAGGTCGAAACAAGTACATGCTCCAAGACTTAGGTCCAGGTTAGACTCGGACTGAGGTTGAGGTGGAAATCTATAGGTTTAGGGTGGAATATCATGAGGTGATATCGAGTAGAAACCGATTAGCCCAACAAACATTATCATTGGATTTCAATTAAGAGTAATGGTATGTGTAGTTATAATTATATTTGAATTTTTACTTACAAGTTTTAGGTCTGTTTGGATAGTGAAAGTGCTTCATCTCATTTTATTATTATAACTGTTTCAACTTTAAAAATAATAATAATATTAAAAAAATAATATTCTAGTAATATTTTATTCAACTTTTAAATTTTATCTCAACTCATTATCCAAACAGCATCTCATTTAACTGGTTGTATTTTCAAACTCAAATCTTGAATTTTAAATTTCATAATTTTTTAACATATCAATAATTGACATGTGAACAGTTAAATATTTTCTAATTTTTTCTTTTAAGTACACATAACATTTCTCTTCAAATATTTTGCAAGTAACTCCTCTCCAACTCGTTGCATCCACTATTGGCGCGTTGCTACGTAGCTGTAGCATTAGTGTCATGTGCCAGATATTCTGAATTTGACACGTGACACAAAATGCCACGTCACTTACATTATTAAAAAAAGTTATAAAAAACAATTTAGGTTAAAATGCAGAATTAGTCCTTTGATTTTCGAAGCATTGAAACCAAATTAGAATTAAACACATGATACAAATGGGAAGATTCTCCTTTCACAGGCAGGGAAAGAGATTCTCCTCAAAGCAGTCATCCAAGCTCTTCCAACGTATAGCATGGGAGTTTTCAAGCTCCCAAAGATGATCTTGAAGGAAATTAACAAAGTGATGAGCCAATTCTGGTGGGGCCAACAAGATAGAGGAAACAAAGTACATTGGGTTTCTTGGAGTCAAATGGGAAGATCAAAGGAGTCAAGAGGGATGGGGTTCCGAGATCTTGAGAGCTTCAACACAGCACTCCTGGCTAAGCAAGCTTGGAGCATCATCCAGTTCCCTGCATCTCTAGCCTCCCAAGTTCTCAAGGCAAAATACTTCAGGAACACTAGCTTTCTTCAGGCAAAGTTGGGGGCCAGACCATCTCTTATCTGGAGGAGCATTTGGTCCTCAAGGGCTCTAATTGAGAAAGGATCTATGTGGAGAATTGGCAATAGAAAAGAGACCAAAATATGGAAGGATAGTTGGTTACCTCAACCTTCATCCTTTATGGTTCAGAGTCACGGGCAAAACTTTGTTGAGGAAGCTTTGGTAGCTGAACTAATAAATGAAGAAACCAAGCAATGGGACAGAGAGAAGATCTTAAGGTTGCTTGGCCCCACAAATGTTGCAATCATCCAGAAGATTCATGTGAGCACGAGTGGGGCTAAGGATAGACTTGTCTGGCTAGGCACTAAGGATGGTGGTTTCACAGTTAAGAGTGCTTATCACTTGCAAAAGGATCTCACAACAGGCCAGAAGGGTCAGTCATCAAGTGGAGCTTTTAATTTTAAAAACTGGACTTGCTTCTGGAAATTAAAAGTTCCCAATGCAGTTAAGGTCTTCCTGTGGAGAGCTTGCTTAGAATCTTTGCCTACCATGTCGAATCTCTTCAAGAAGAAGATAGTGAACTCTCCTTTATGCCCAGTCTGTTGCAGTGCTGATGAGACAGCAGACCATATTCTGTGGAATTGTCCCTCAGCCATGGACGTGTGGAATTATGGACCTAGAAGAATCCAAAAGAGCTCTGTGAGGGCAGAAAATTTTTTCAAGATAATTGAGGGGTTAAAGGACCAATGTGACATACAAACTTTGGGGGCTTTTGCTATGACTGCAAAGGAGATCTGGCAGAGGAGAAACAAGCTGGTTTTTGAGGGATCATTTCTACATCCTAGAATTCTAGTGCAGAAGGCTACTCAGCAATTGGAGGCCTTTAAGTTGGCTCAGGTGGTTCCAAAGCCAGCCTCACGTTTACACTCCAGCCAGGCATCAAGCTGGATCCCTCCTCCTAAGGGGGTTGTTAAAATAAATTGGGATGCAGCTGTGAGTAAAGCTCGTGACAGGGTGGGAATTGGGTTGATAGCTCGGGACCATGGGGGTAATGTGGTTGTTGTAAAGAAGGTAGCTAAAGAAGGCTGTGTTGCTCCTTTGCTGGCAGAGGCTATAGGAGGTCTACATGCTGCTAAGTTTGCATCTAAGCTCAACCTGTCATCTGTAATTCTGGAAGGTGACTCTCTGCAGGTGGTCCAAGGTCTTGGTCTTCACAAGGAAAGATGGGATAGTGTTGGTTTGGTCATGTCGGACATTAGAACTTTTCTCTCTAATCTAGCTCATTTTAGTGTTTCGTTTGTTAAGAGATGTGGCAATCAAAAAGCTCATTGTCTAGCTAAGGAAGCTTTAGAAGTTTCTGAGGAGTCATCTACAAGGGTCGTCCAGCCTATTTGTAATATGTACTCTTCCTTACCATTATGTTGAATATACTAGCTTCTTTCTTTAAAAAAAAAAAACACATGATACAAAAGTGTCTCATGAAATAGAAATGCTTGAAAATATTACAAAGTGGGTTTGAGTTATTGTATATTAAATAAAATGATACCACATCTAGTTCATGACAATAATTCCGTCCTCTCCGAAAGGTTTAGGTTCTCTGCTTTGTCTCCAAAAAAAGCTTTTGTTTCTTTGGCACTAGTCCGTAGAGTTTCTTTCTTCTAAATGGTCGATGACTTAGCTACACAAAGTGGAATTCTCTAAAACTGGTGGAAGATGAGCAACAAGAACTGGTCCTACCAAAGGAAGCAGTCTTATCTACAAAACTCAGAGGCAGCCACTGTGTGTTTGCTCTCATCCTGAATGAGAGAAACGCAAACCGCGAAGCCTTCAAGTCCACCATGGCCAAGGTGTGGAACCTAGAAGGCTGGATAACTTTCAAAGAGATTGGTTTGAACAAGTTCCTAATAGAGTTTCAACTCCTTTCAAACAAGAGGAAGGTGCTTCAGGGGAGACCATGGTCCTTCGACCACCACCTCATATGCCTTAAGAATTTTGAAGGTGAACTTTCCCCCAACGAGATTCTCTTCACATCAGAATCCTTCTGGGTTCAAGTTCACAACATACCGTTTGCAGGCATGAACATAGAACAAGGATAAAAAATTGGATCAGTTATAAAGAAGGTTCTTAAAGTTGAAGTAGACGACCAGGGCTGCGGGTGGGTAGTTTCCTTAGACTCAGGGTGGATGTAACCATTAACAAGCCTCTTCCTTGAGGGAAGATGATCAACTTAAGGGGCAAACAATGTTGGATTTATTTTAAATATGAACATCTTCCCAACTTTTGTTTCAAATGTGGGCATATGCAACACGTTAATGGAAAGTGCTCAAGCTTCAACCTATCCATGCAGTCTCATGACCAGTATGGATAGTTGATGCGGGCATCACATGCTCCCTTCCACACTTCTTCTGTGAAGAAATACGGTGGTTCACCGGAATAGGCGTCACAGGGCACATCAACTCCAAAGCAGCCAAAGGCAGCAGGGGCCCAGAAGGATAACTTGGGGTGGTCCAACATAGCAATCAGGGATGAATCTACAAGTCGGGATACAACAGTTGGCTGTCAGAAGCAAGATATGAGCCATACCTCTACAGGTCAGAGCAACCAAACACGAAACAAGCTAGACGATCAGGGCTGCTGCCCACCTAGACCGCACGAGGGACCCCAACACCATGAGGCCACTGATGTTCCAAGGAAAAGGCTCCTGCCTCACCCATCAGTTTCACTGCCACAGGTAAGCACAATAGGCCAAGCCTTGCCTTTTCCTTTAAATGATAGAGACAAGTGTTGACCTTAGCTCTCCAATAGACCCCCCAAACAAAATTCAAGTCAAACAACTCAAAATCATCACCTCAAATTAGTGACCATTGAGCCAACCCCCTTGGAACTAGAGCAGGCACCAAATGGAAAAGGAAAGCTCGGGAACAAGCTTCCACCCTCTCTGACATAACCAACTTTTCGTGTGCCCATACTCATTCCCCTAAAGCCAAAAGACTAGCATCTGGTATAGAAACTGTGACGCCCCCAAATTTCGCTTGGGATTGAACGGACATCTGAAGCGTCGGGACATGCAACACGTGCTTACCTGCCCTCGTTCATGACATATAAGATGCAATGTTCCTAACATGCATATAACTTTATGCAATATTTGCGGCGGATAATTTTTTTTTTTTCTTGAGCAATACTATGCACCAAACTTATAATATCCCAAATAGTTAAATCGTAATCCAAGCATACTTAACAAAATAAATATCCACGATTTCAGTACAAGTTTTAGAAGACTGTAACCTCAAAAACGTGGGCAACCAGACTCTATATATACATTACCAAAATATACTATTGAGGAAGCTCGTCGAGTAACTCGTGTAACTCGACTAACGAGGCTAGAAAACTATCCAAAAACTAACTATGGGAGTTATAAGCTCTGTGTCGTGTCTGCGGCATCTAGTCAACCTCTTTCAGTCTACCAATGTCCGCTCCCTGCTATGTTCCTGACACATCGCCTACCATTCGGGGGGAATGGTAGTTGGGACTACCACGGTGAGATTTGATTACAAATCTCAGTAAGTTAACAAGAAACTCCCACACAAATTAATGATGCATGCATAGTAGTAAAAGCATGAATGCATAATTAAAGTCGTAAGTAAGCATAACATAACTTGACATATAGCATGGCATAACTGACATAAGCTAAACTGAAACGTGAACTGAACTTGACTTGACATGACATGAATTTGAACTTAAAATATAACATGGGCTAGCAACATAATATGAACGTGAACTTGAAACATAACATGGACTTGAATCATAGCATGAACATGAACATACATAACATAAACATGAACTTAAATTTAACATAAACCTGAGCATAACATGACATAAACGTGAGCTTGAGGCATAATGTAAACATGAACATAACATAACATGAACGTGAACTTGAACATAAGATGTACGTGAATATAACATGACATGAATGTGAACTTGAAACATAACATGAATATGAACATAAAATAACATGAACGTGAGCTTGAACATAACATAAACATGAACATAACATGATGTAAACATGAATTTGAAACTTAACGTGAACATGAACATAATATGTACGTGAACATAACATAACATGAACTTGATCTGAAACTTATTCTTATCTCATGGGGTCTCCATGATTGCTTATTCTTAATTTCTTGACATAAACTTGGACACTTGTTCAATTGACTTAATTAATAACGTGACCATATGGGTGCTACACGGGTCCCCTAGAGCCGTGTGTTCCTGCCGATTACTGCATCATAAAACAGGTATCTACACCAGCTGTGAATGCGTTAATACATACTCCACAATTGTTATGGCCCCACGTATTCTACGTGTCACAATTGCTGTGTCTCATGTAGTGTATGCTTCACAGTTGTTGTGGCCCCATAAATACACGTAAAATAAAATATGGTACCATTGGCGTTATTGCCTGGCGCGCTCCGGTGACCAGCTAATTAGGCTCCATTCGCAACCTGTTGACTATACTTCGTCAACTCAAGGAATTTCACACCTATTTTGACACTCCATTGTGAATAAAGGAGTTCCACTAGGATATTACCTCATCCTAACACTTAGGGTCGTGATTGATATGAATAACTTAACTTGAACATGACCTGAAACTTAACATAAACTTGATCTGACTTCTTTACTTAACATGACATACTTGCAATGGTGAATAATACATAATATGACATACATGTAACATATGGCATAGTTAACATGGCATACTTATAACATATAGCAATACGTGGCAGAATAGATTGTGTAATAGATAAATATTTGTGAGAGAATAAATCATGCATATCAGATAAACATGAAATGACGTGGCATGTCATGACATATATGATAACATACAAACATAAATGTAGTTCCCTTACCCATCACACATACATTGTAAACTGATAGTAAGTTAAGAGCTAACTTACCTCGATCGTCACGTTTTACGAGAATAAAGCGCGAAAGACGAGGAACTATAAGAAAATATTCTAAAAGTTAGACATTTAATTACTAACAATTAGAAATGTGTAAAACAGGAAACTTAGAGTAAAATGACCATTTTACCCTCTACATGTGGAAAAATGACCATTTTACCCCTAACTTAAGGATTTCACATCCTAACTCCAAAAATTTTCAAAATTTACATTCCTCATGTAAATTTTGTCATAAACTCAAATATTAACTCAGAAAGATTTAAAACAAATCACAACTATGAAGAAACACACTATGGTCGAAACATCCATAGGCCATTTCTCTTGATTTTTGTTGCAATTCCTTCCAAATTCAAAACTCATGCTTAACCCAAAATTTTGCAACATGGATCTTCCTATCCTAAGTTTAAAACCATACTTAAAATATCCATTTAGGAAAAGCTAATAATCAACACCAAACTTTTTATAAAAAAGATCCAAACACTTGAATCACAAGCTTTGACCCTAAATCAAAACATCTCCAAGAATTCCAAAAAATAAAATCTTACTTCGAATATATTCATAACATCATCCTAAGGTCAACCATGCTTTAAATCATCAAACTAAAGTCACTAAAATCACAAAATAACACTTGGAGTTTTTGGTTTTACAAAATTTTTTCCTCAACTAGATCTGATAAATCTCTTGATCAATGGCTTAAGAAGGTGAGATCTTCAAAATAAAGCATCACATGGTTTAAAAATATGTCCTAAAGAATATCCAACCATAAAAATTAAAATCACATGGCTAAAAATCAATAAAACATATATCTAACCCAAACATATCAAATGTTAGGCCTAACCGGAATCCTCTTACATAGAAAAATCATATCTTTGAAACTAATACTAAATATCTTCAAAGTAACATCCTAACATGAAAATAAGAGATTTATGATCATCATATAAAAATATCAAAACCTTTAGAGTAAGATCAATCTCGAAATATTCAAACTTTCTCCAAATAAAAACTGTTTTGCTACTTCCAGTTTTCAAGTTTCTAGATCTAAGAAAATCTATCATCAAAAGTTTTAGTCATGCAAAAAAACCTCAATAAACACTCTTAAATACATACTAACAACACTCCATAAAATTTTCGGACCAATATATGTCCATTAGCTTGGTCAAAAACTTCAAAACATAACATATTCTCCAGATTCAAAACATAACATATTCTCCAGAATGACCTTTCCATGTTTAAAAATACTTTTTACTGACCAAATGACCATGGAATGATACGAATAATATATCTATGGAAACTATACTCAAAGGGGGACAACTTTTATGAAGGAGTCATCGTGTGAAAATGCTTACAAAGGGCCGAAAAGTTCCACGCAAAAAGACCCAGAAATCTGCCCGAGAGAGCTCTTTTGGGTTTCTCTCTAAGAACAGGGTGAAGAAGTGATGAAAAGGAAGTAAGTGTGAGTTGCACGAATCAAGACTTCTATAGGGGGAAGATATGGACCTGAATAACCATTGATTGGAGATAGATATGTGACATAAAGTGGAAAA
The DNA here is from genome assembly GCA_011037825.1 of Carya cathayensis. Taxonomy (NCBI): domain Eukaryota; kingdom Viridiplantae; phylum Streptophyta; class Magnoliopsida; order Fagales; family Juglandaceae; genus Carya; species Carya cathayensis. The sequence continues at coordinate 12,148 of QGSO01003099.1, read as the reverse complement.
TAGAGAGGGGAAAGGACAGCCTGCAAAAGGGCAGTGAATGGTCTGCCATGTGGGGGAGGAAACTTCTCCAAGAAGCCTTGCCAAAGTGGCCAAATTCGTGGGTCTTGGTGGGCCCCAACCAAGTGGGCTTCAATTTGGGGTTTAAAAGAGGTTTGGTTAGGGTTTGAGATGCTATCAAGCCCAAATCCAATTTTTCCTGGCCCAATCAAATTTCCAAGGTTTAAAAGGTTGGACAAAGATGTCATAATAAGAATTTGAGAAATTAATAGCATGTGGAAGTGATTTAATCAAGTGATTAAACACAATGATAGAAATTGAATCAAAAAGGGTTTAAAGGCCAACTTTAGGGTTTGGGGAAACCGTTTTGGGTTTCGGTTTTAACGAAGTTTTTGGGGTTTCAATTGGATTCCAACCATTTAGGGTTTCACTAGGGTTGAAACCCTCTTTGTGGAAAAGGTTTTGCTTAGGTGACATGATCTCACACCTTGATTTCTTTCATAAATCCATCTAATGGCTCATTTTTATGCCAAGTGTCTAATACTATTCACTATGTATGGCTAAGATCTTGCCAAGTGTCCAAATAAAACTTCTCTAACCTAATTTGGACATTCCACACTATGATTTTAAAAACACTACACTTAGTATGCTTATCGAGATTACTATTCACTCTGAAAAACGCATAATAAACTTAGTACTGAAAGATCCTAAATATTCATATTATTAACTTACAGTAAAAACCGTTTATCAAAACTCAACCCCGAAGTGCCCCTATAAATAAATTCACAGTTTCGAACAGTCGTTTAGTCTGAAATTATGAAAATGGGGTTATTGCGCTATAAAATCTTAAATATTCAATTGAGTCTAGTGGCGTAAATTATAACGTAGTTTGACACTTCTAACTACATCAAACAATTAAAATCACATTTTTGGCACTATAGTGAGTGATAACACTAACTATGTTGACAGACTAAAACTTATACAATTAGTCGATTCGTGAAAACTTACGGAGTTTTCACGAGGTTCCTAAAGTCTATAGAAATTCTACAATTGAATTTCTAGCGGGCTGTTATAGAAACCAGGTCTAGTTATAGAAGCCTTAAAAACCAAAATACCATAATTGAACCTGTAAAGAGATCAACACAAGAAACTAAGGCTTGGGAACCCCCGAACAATTCATGAGTTTCTCCAACTGGTGAAGTCAAAGATCCCACACTTGGTTTTCCTCATTGAAACCAAGTGTTCAAATGAGAAGATGGAGACAACTTGAGTAAAACTGGGTTTTGATAACTGCTTTACTGTGAAGAGTAGGGGAAGAAGTGGTGGACTAGCCTTTCTGTGGAAGTCAAATGTGGAGGTGAAAGTGGACACTTACACTAATTGGCACATTTCAACTTATATCAAATTGCCAAACACTGATAACTTTTGGCTTCTAACGGGTTTTTATGGGGACCCCAAAACTCTCAAGAGAAATGAAACCTGGCAAATCCTTAAAGCTCTAACACCAGCACCCCAAGTCCCTTGGATGTGCTTTGGGGACTTCAATGAGATAACCAGCATAGATGAAAAGTATGGTGCAGCCATAAGACCTTACAAACAAATAATGGAATTCAGGCAGACTTTAGAGCACTGTGATCTCAGTGACCTTGGTTTTGAGGGGGACAGATACACTTGGGCGAATAATAGAGAGGGTAGACTATTCACCAAAGAACGACTTGACAGAGTGCTTGGAAATTCCCCTTGGATTGCTATGTTCGAAGATCACTCTATTCATCACCTAGCAGCATATTCATCAGATCACAGACCCTTACTCATAACCATTCATAACAAGCTCAGCAGGCAAAGGAAATAAAGAATATTTAGGTTTGAAGCCAAATGGGGTAAAAGAGAAGGCTGTGAGGGTCTAATCAAAAGAACATGGGAGAACCTCAAAGAAACTCCTAATGCTATACATAACACTCTTCAAGGTTTAAGGAACTGTTAGTCAGGTCTGAAACAATGGAGCAAAGAATTGCACAAGCTCAACAAGGAACTCCTACAGTCAAAATTGATCATGCTCAACCACCTCAAAGAACAGAATGAAGGACAACTCCATGCTGAAATTAAAAAACGCTAGAGGGATGTGGATCTGTTACTTGATGAGGCAAACACAAAGTGGCAATAAAGAGCCAAACAAAATTGGCTCAGGGAGGGGGACAGAAACACCTCTTTTTTCCACAAATGTGCCAACCAGAGGAAAAGGCATAACACTACCTCTAAGATTTTAAATGAGGTAGGTCAAGAGATAACAAGTAAGGAAGGAATTAGCTGTGAGATCCAACACCATTTCTAGAAACTGTTTACCTCATCTAACCCCACCAGAATAGCTGAATGCCTGAACACACTACCTTGCAAACTCACAACAGAAATGAGAGCTACTCTATCCCATGCTTTCTCAGAAGAAGAGGTTAAGAAGGCCTTGTTCAGCATGAATCCACTGGGATCTCCTAGACCAGATGGATTTCTAGCAGTCTTTTTCCAAGACCATTGGTCTATAGTGGGGCCAAGAATTAAACAAGCAATCCTTTCTGCTCTAAATGGCAACAGATGGTCCAATGCTGTAAATGAGACCTACATTGCCCTTATACCCAAGAAATCAAACCCCTCACAGGTAACAGATTTCAGGCCAATTAGTCTATGCAATGTTTTTTATAAAATCATTGCAAAGGCAATAGCCAACAGACTCAAGCTTGTCTTACCTGCACGAATTTCCCCTACACAAACAACTTTTGTCCCTGACAGGTAGATCACTGACAACATCATAGTAGCTTTTGAGGCCTTCCACACAATGAAGACCAGATTAAAAGGAAAAGATGGATTTATGGCACTTAAGCTCGACATGAGCAAGGCCTATGACAGGATAGAATAGCCATTCCTGAGAGCAGTTTTGAAAAAACTTGGATTTGATCATCACTGGGTCAATCTGATAATGAGATGTGTAGAGACAGTCTCCTACTCCATTCTCATCAATGGAGAATGACAAGAAAACTTCCACCCCACAAGAGGTCTCAGACAAGGGGATCCTCTATCCCTCTACCTGTTCATTATGTGTTCTGAAGTCTTGAGTTGCATACTGAACGAAGCTGAGCATTCTAAGATTATAACAGGTCTGCCATTTAGGAAAAATAAACTTTCCATTAACCACTTATTTTTTTGCAGTCGACAGTGTCCTTTTTTGCAAAGCCAATTCCATTAAATGGAGCAATTTATATCACTTGTTGGAAACTTATGAGGCTACATCAGGCCAGAGACTAAACAAGGAGAAAACCTCCTTATTCTTTAGCTCAAATACCAAAGAGGATACCAAGGATATCATCACCAGCATTGTAGGGATAAGGGGCACAAATTCATATGAAACGTATCTAGGTCTCCCTTCTCTAATTGGAAGATCTAGGACTCACTCTTTCAAGAGTATTCTAGATAAGGTGCAAGCAAGAATCATCAACTGGAAGAATAAATTCCTCTCCCAAGTTGGCAAAGAAGTACTTATCAAAGCCATCATTGAGGCCATCCCAGCTTATAGCATGGGTATCTTCAAGCTTCCTAAACAGTTAGTCCATAAACTCAACAAATTGGTAAGGAATTTCTGGTGGGGTCAGCAAACTCAGAAATTCAAGATCCACTGGGTGGGTTGGAACCAAATGAAGAAGGCCAAATGCAAGGGGGGTCTTGGCTTCAGAGACTTTTCCTAGCCTTTCTAGCCAAGCAAGGATGGAAACTAGTCTCCAATTCTAATTCTCTAGCGGCCTAAGTGCTCAAGGAAAAATACTACCCCAACAAAAGTTTCTCAAAGCAAAACTGGGGCAAAACACCTCCTTCATGTGGTAAAGTTTTCTAGTAGCAAGACCCTTGCTCTTGGAGGGGATGATGTGAAGGATTGGAGATGGAGAGACAACCGAAATATGGAAGGATAAATGGCTTCCCAAACCAAATAATTTCAAGCCTTAGGACTCAATTAGATTTCTATATGAGGACACAAAAGTATCTTTCCTCATAGACAATTCCACATTCCAGTGGAAAAGGGACTTGGGTTCCACCCTGTTTACTAAGGAAGAGGCAGAGTTGATATTGAAAATTCCAATTAGTCTCCTCTCCAAGCCTGACAGGCTATATTGGAGATGCACCTCATCAGGCCATTTTACTGTCAAGTCAGCCTACCACCTACAAAATGAGCTGGAAGACCAAACTAGACGTCAATCCTCTAACCCAGACCCCTTCAAGCACCATGGACCAGCTTATGAAAACTAAACATCCCCAATGCTACTAAAACTTTCCTTTGGAGAGCTTGCCTTAACACTCTACCCACTCGAGCCAACTTAAAAAGAAGAAAGGTGATAGAAGATCCAGCATGCCCCATCTGTGTACAGATAACAGAGACCATTGAACACACCCTTTGGGATTGTCCATAAGCAAGGGAGGTTTGAGCACTGAGCAAAGGAAATTTCAGAAGGCTAGCACACCTTCTCCTCCTTTTGTAGAGAAGTTAGAAAGTTTTGAAGAATCATTGGGGACAGAAGAGTTACTCACCTTTGCTATTCACCTCTGGAACATTTGGAAAAGAAGGAACGAAGTGGTCTTCAAAGGTCACCTCACACACCCCACCTCTGCGGTCAAACAATCTCAACAATTAGTAGAAGACCTTCAACAGCTCAAATTGAGTAAGAAGACCAAGACATTGAGCCAGCATCATAGCACCCATTGGGAGGCTCCCCCCCCCCCCCCCCAAAGAAAAATCAAGATTAATTGGGATGCTTTGGTGGACAAAGTTTCATGCAAGGTGGGGGTGGGAGTCATTATCCGAGACTGGGAGAGTCAAGTGTTAGCAACCCTTAGGATGAAACATGATTTGTTTCCAGATCCTCATATGGCAGAAACCTTTGCAGCCTTCCAGGCAGTAACCTTCTGCAAGTCACTAGGCTATCGATCATCTTGGAAGGAGATTCATTATTGGTTGTTTCAGGCCTAAAATCAAAGGTAGACGACCTCAATTATACAGGCTTGATCACAGTAGACACCAAAGACATCCTGAACACTTTTAATTCATGGTCAACACAGCAAGGATGCGCTTAGCATCAGTGGTTGTACCACAACTTTTGAAAACATTCCATCTTGTATTCAAACTCTGGTTTCATAGCTATGAATACAAGCCTACTTAAAAAAAAAAAGTTAAACAAATATTTATAATAGTTTTAAATATTAAATCATCGAGTAGCTCAAATAAGAGTGCATCTCATGTATTTAACCTTGTCATTTTTTCTCAAATACTCTTGTTTATGAAAAATAAAAAATATACTACCTCTCAGTTATATTTATCCTCTCCTATCATCCACTCATGAAAGGATGATGGTTAAAATGATGATGAATAATATTTCTCTAAGTTATAGGGATGTTTTATGCATTATCATAAATTTAATACAAACAAGTCATTCCTCCTATTTTTTTTTTCTCTTTAACAAAAAAAAAAAAAAAGACTAAACAGTTCCATATGACATCTTTCCATTTTTCTATCATTCTTACCAAACACAAATATAAAAAAGTTAATATATGTTCAATATTATCATATTTTTTATAGAGAACAAAAATTCTCCAACAGTAAAAAAGCAAAATTTTGAATACGTTCAAATCAGTCTAGATCAGCTGGAATAGATCATAGTCAATCAATTGAACCAAATACGTGAGCAATAAAAAAATTATACTAAAATTGATTCAATTTCTATTGAATCCGACTTTGAGAGTATGTAGTATAACATAAAGAAGAGTGTATATTCATGAGAGATAAAAAGATACTGCTCATCATGTTATAATGGTGTTTTAACATTAAGGTAGATGAACACATTTGGCTGTAAAAAGCTAAAACCATACCAAGATATATGCACCATTGCATGTCCATATGTCTTCTTCAATGTACTTTTTATCCGGCTTATGATGACATGAAAGTCACGTTCATTCATTCAGCAACAAATACACAAAGTAAGATAAAACAACTCCTGAATACATTTATGATAAATAATTGATAAAATTTCAAACATGCAACTTACTAAATTCAAACTTTGAACCCATGAATATCAATAGGATGATAGTGTTTGAGTAAATATTAGAAACCTTGTCCAAGAGAGTAAGAGAGCATTCTCATGTTCTACTCATCGAAATGGAAAATCTAAGTTCATATCTTGCATTTGCCCATATCATCATTCGAATCTGAGTTAGTATTATCACCAAGATCAAGGTCTTCCGCATTACCATCATTGTGGTCACTTATGTTGTCAATCTCAATTCCTTATCAAAGTTTTCATAGTCAATAAAGGCCTCTTGGTCACTTTGTTCGAATATCACATGTAGTAATATGGTTGATGAGTCAACGAGCAAAAGTTCTTCAACAACTCGATACAATGGATTCAGTAAATCTGGGTAATTGTAATTAACATACACATTGTTTTTTAGATTAGTTTCATCCACTTGATAAGCGTCACTATTAGAGGATTCCGCATCATCCATAATCAGGGGCAAACTACTTACGAAACAAATATTTTCTAAATATAATACTTCTTGGGCTTGGCATGCAAGGGCAAAAGGCTCATCTAGAAGTATACAAACTCGTCAAGTGGTCGCCGACATGTATCCCTATTTTCATATCGCCGATGTCCCACCAATTACGTTGAAACAAATATACTTTATGCCAACTTATATAGCGTAATTCTAAAAGATTATTCAACACACCATAGAAGTCAGTTGACTTTGATTGATGTTCTGCATGTACAATAGACAAGCTGCTAAATCTATCTTCCAAGTGCAGAAGCTATCAAAATAGTACATGGATGACTTCCAAGATCGATTTCACAGGGTCAATATGGTTCATGTAAACATTAAGTTTCATTTGTAATGGAGAACACTCAGAAAACTAAAGTTAAAAACATGTTATAACTGTTGTATATGCAATGAGAGTTTTCAACAATGTTGGGCTGAATGTCAAGTATTTATTTACGCTTGAAATGCTAAATGGATGAGAAAACAAAATTCTGGGTTGGTTTTCATGAAAATCTATTCCATTTCCAACTGTAAAACTTGAAAGAAAAAAAAAACGAAGAGATTAAAATGGCCAGATTCAAAGACACTCCAATAGAAATATTGTGCAAAATGTGATCTAAAAGTCTAAGTGATGAGAACCAAGGTGGAGCTATCCTTAAAGATGCTTTGCAAGTTCCAGATGGGCCAATTATAAGATCAAGAGCCAAGAAGATCAAGGAATCAATGCAAGGATTGGTGCAATCCACTTGGGAAGAAGCTAGGAAGGACCCAATACTCAAGATGGGCTTGAAGGAAGAAGAACCGGTTTTGATCCATTTGATACAAGCTATGGAAGACATGACTTAGAGATAGGGCCTATTATTGTTAAGACTCTCAATTTGTTTTAAGGCTTTTATTAATAGTTTAGAAGAAGTGGGCTTGAGGATGCTTGGCCCACATATGTCTTATTTCTAATGGACTAGGGTTTTCTTTGGGAAGGCCTTGTATTTTGGCCAAGGGTTTATTTGCAAACTTATTATTTAACTAGGGTTTAGAAGTTACTGTAGCGCGGCGAACGACACTGTTCATACTACAGTACCCGAGCGCTTTCATTAGGGTTTTTGGAGGTTGTCTATTTAAACAACTTATAGCCTCATTTGAGAGGAGAATATATGGAATTTCTTTGAGAGTTTGAGTTATCTCCTCTTGTTCTTCTTGAACTTTTGAACTTATCAAAGGTAAATCAAAACCTTTGTGGCGTTCCTCCTTTGTAATTTGGGTTCTTGAGACGGATTCTTCAACGGATCTAGATTTTAATATAATCTAGGTTCTTGGAACGGGTTCTCATCGGGTCTAAATTCTCCATCCATAGATCTGAGTTTGGCTTTCTTGGGGTTGTTTTTCCAGTATTGTTGTTGGGTCTCAAAGCAAATCGATTGGAGTTCACATCACTAAGTTTCATCTTGAACTTGTTGAGGTTGAACTTGAGGATTCGGGTGTGGCTGTGCATGAATTTTTCCTTTCTCTTGAATGCTCAATGTGGTAGTCGGCCTTGTGAGTGTGCTCCTTATGTCATTTATAGCTTGAGAATTTTTATTATTAATTGTTACTTGTCCTTGCATGAACTGCTGCGCTATATTAGCCATCTACTTGATAGTTTCTTAAAAACCCCTTTTTTGAACTGGAGCAAGTTGGCTTGTATATTGAGATGCTCCTTGAGGTGCATTTTGGTCACTCTTCCAATTGAATTTTGGTTGGTTTCTCCAACCTGGGTTATAAGTGTTAGAATAAGGTCCAACAAATGGTTTAGAAATCAAAGCCACAACATTTGTTTGATCTAGCAGCGCCTCTTTAAAAGTAGGGATAGTGGGACATTCATTAGTGGAATGTCCTAACTTTTCACAAATTCCACATTTCTCAGGCACTCTAGGAATAACTTGTAACAGCCCGCTAAAATTATCAGTTTTGGATTATTTCCCGACAGCAATCACATCTCTCTCGTCTTTACCCTCATCTGGAATCACGCGTATAGATTATCTTTTCCGTAAATCACGTATTTTGTTCTTCACCGACAGCTGTAAAATCATGAGTCTTCCAAGACCACGCCTAGCCTTTCTCAAGCCCAAACTACCACTTTATGTGGTGGACAGCCACCGTACGCCGCCACGTACGTTCCTCCGACGCATGTTCGTGACGAACAACGAGCGACGCACGGGTTATCCCGTCGATGGTATAACCTTCTATCTCTAGTTATTTTACGTTTAAAATAGTTGGTTGGTTTGTGGATTGTGTAGTTGTATTTGTGGAATTCGTTGCGTAGTTGTGAAGCGAAGTGTGGTTGTGAAGTGTTGAGTTTGATTGTGTATTTTGTGGACTGTGCTGTGAAGTATAGGCGTGAGATGGATGCCGTAGATGTGATACGGCGGGTTGTGTGAAGAGAATACGCGTGTAGCGTATTCTGTGTAATGCAGCGACGCGCCGCGCGACGTGCGCTGTAGTGATGTGTGTCGTAGAAGGAAGGGAGTACGCATGTAGTGTACTCCGTGTTGTATGGCGATGCATCGTGTGATGTGCATCGTGTTGATGAGAGTTGTAGCGAAGGAAGTACGCGTAGCGCGTACTCCGTGTCGCGTAGCGATGCACCGTGAGACGTGTATCGCAGTGATGGGTTTTGTAGTGTGAATGGAAGAGAGTTCACGTGAGTGTACTCTGTACTAGGTCGTGATACACCGGATGGCGTGTCACGAAGGGTTGGATGGCGTAGCAGAGAAGTGTGGAGCGTATGGTGTAGTGTTGGGAAACTGTATGACAGTGTCCCGAAACAGTGATGATATGGATTATAGTCCGGGGTGATTGATGTCATCTTGTGGTTGACTATGGCTAAGAGTATATGGATTGAGAAAGGAATTGTTTGTTTGGTTATTATTGATAATTTTAATGAACTTGTTTTAGTGCAAAGGCTTTCTGAAGTCAAATTATCTCTTCTGGGTATAGTGAAACCTCACGTTGCCCGTGGTGTTGCAAGTGCTCATAATATGACAATTAAGTTCAGAAGTGAAAATCTTAAGGACTTGAGTGTTCCTCTTCCAGCTGTTGTGCAGTTCCTCGTGTTTCGCACTCTATTCTCATAGAACGCGACGATCGAGGTAAGTTAGCCTCTAACTTACTATCAGTTTATTGTGTATGTGTGATGGGTAAGGGAACTAAAATTTATGTATGTATGTTATCGTATATGCCATGTCATGCTATGTCATTACATGTTTATCTGTTACGTATGATTTAATCTCTCATGAATATTTATCTGTTACACAATCTTTTCTGTCATACAATGTGTATGTTATAAGTATGTCATGTTAAGTATGCCATATGATACATGTATGCCATTAAATGTTTATGATTAAATCATATTGTGCCATTTACAAGCATACGCCATGTTAGAAAAGTATATGATATTAAATAATATCTCATGCATTAAGAAAGATAAGACATGTTATGTTACGTATAATACGTGGGGCCACAACAACTGTGGAGTACGTATTATATTTTATGTTACTTATAATGCGTGGGGCCACAACAACTGTGGAGTACGTATTATATTTTATGTTACGTATAATACGTGGGGCCACAACAACTGTGGAGTACGTATTATATTTTATGTTACTTATAATGCGTGGGGCCACAACAACTGTGGAGTACGTATTATATTTTATGTTACGTATAATACGTGGGGCCACAACAACTGTGGAGTACGTATTATATTTTATGTTACTTATAATGCGTGGGGCCACAACAACTGTGGAGTACGTATTATATTTTATGTTACTTATAATGCGTGGGGCCACAACAACTGTGGAGTACGTATTATATTTTATGTTACTTATAATGCGTGGGGCCACAACAACTGTGGAGTACGTATTATATTTTATGTTACTTATAATGCGTGGGGCCACAACAACTGTGGAGTACGTATTATATTTTTTGTTACTTATAATGCGTGGGGCCACAACAACTGTGGAGTACGTATTATATTTTATGTTACTTATAATGCGTGGGGCCACAACAACTGTGGAGTACGTATTATATCTTATGTTATGTTATGATAATACGTGGGGCCACAACAACTGTGGAGTACGTATTATATTCTATGTTATTTATAATGCGTGGGGCCACAACAACTGTGGAGTACGTATTATATTTATGTTATTTATAATGCGTGGGGCCACAACAACTGTGGAGTACGTATTATATCTTATGTTATGTTATGATAATGCGTGGGGCCACAACAACTGTGGAGTACGTATTATATTTATGTTATTTATAATGCGTGGGGCCACAACAACTGTGGAGTACGTATTATATCTTATGTTATGTTATGATAATACGTGGGGCCACAACAACTGTGGAGTACGTATTATATTCTATGTTATTTATAATGCGTGGGGCCACAACAACTGTGGAGTACGTATTATATTTATGTTATTTATAATGCGTGATGTAACAGCCCGCTAGAAATTCAATGGTGGAATTTCTATAGACATTAGAAATCTCGTGAAAACCCATAAGTTTTTACGAATCGGCTTGATCGCCCAAAAGTCCTAGTAGAAAATGAATTGAGGTTTATCCTCCATGGTGCCAGAAATGTGATTTTATTTGTTTGAGGTAGTTAGAAGTGTCAGATTACGTTATAGTTTACGCCACTAGACTCAGTTGAATATTTAGGATTTTTCAGTACTAAGTTTATTATGCACTTTTTCGGAGTGAATAGTAACCTCGATAAGCGTACTAAGTGCAGTGGTTTCAAAATCACAGTGTGAAATGTCCAAATTAGGTTAGAGAAGTTTTATTTGGACACTTGGCAAGATCTTAACCACACATAATGAATAGTATTAGATACTTGGCACAAAGAGAAACCATTAGATGGATTTGTGAAGGAAATCAATGTGTGAGATCATGCCACCTAAGCAAAACAGTAGTTTGTCCCTATTTCTCTAGAAAACGATGAACCTCTGCTGTTAGCTGCCGATGTTGACCCTGTATCTGAATCCTTTCTCGTTCCAGCTCTTCTATTCGTGGTTGCAGATCATGAGCATACCAATCTGCAAATTTCTTCAACTCTTGATTTTCTTGCTGTAGCCTTTTATTTTCTCTATCCTTATTAGCAAGCTTCTGTTGTAACTCAGATATTTGGATGTTAAGATGATCAATCTCACTTACCCTCGCCAGTAACCTCCGAGACATGATCGTAACAGAGGCAGCATATTGACTACTGAGCTTCCATGATTCTGTAATAATCTCAGAATCAGTCCTACTAGAAGAACAGTTCGCTGCTCCTATCGTAGTATTGACGACCTCAGGAGAGAAGATTGATGGTTGATGCGTCAAGGGTTCCTGATTCAAGTCTGGAACATTAGTGGAAGAGTTTTGCCCAGCCATTATTTTGTTATGGAAAAACAAAACACAGGTCAAGAAGCGATGTTTTTTCTTTCCGATGGATGAAGATGATCCTGTTTCTTTATAGAAACTCAAAGCCTTCAATCACGGTTGTCATCAACATCAGGCGTTTGTTCAAATCACTAGCCGTATTAAATTCATAGAGTAGGCCCCGAGA
>QGSO01003080.1:0-17937 GCA_011037825.1 Carya cathayensis | reverse complement strand
ACTTATCATTACAACTTTTTCAAATTCCCATACAAAATATAATAAACAATTTCACTTTTTCAAATACTAATACAAAATTAATATTACAAAATTATATTATAACAATATTTTATTCATTACTATTTAAAACATCTCATCTCATCTGTGTAACCAAACGTGTGCAAATTTTATACATTTTGTTTTTTTAAAAAAAGGGGTATATCTAGATTTTACATAAAAAAAAAATTATTTTTAATGATTAACTCCAATTTTCTTTTATTAAAAAAAATAATCGACATAATTTGTATAATTTAAAATTATATTTAACATTACTAAAAAATAAAATAATTAGTGAATCTCATGCATGCTCCAATTCCCCGGCCATTTGCATTATTTCGCAAAGTCAACTGTGCGCTTACAATGTACGCTACAACACGTAGACAAATTGAATACGTTCTCATGACTTGTAAATGGAACGCCTGCTTCTCGATCTTTATGCTCCATTATGATATTCCATATATTAATTATGTTGCCATATGATCTGACATTCTAAAACACATCAAAAAATTCATGTATAAGTCATCATTATATATATATATATATAGTCAGATCGATGACTAGCTATGAAATGTCTAAGAAAAGGATAATTAGCTAGCTAGCATTTGCTAAATGGGATAGGACAATTATTATTATATTCTGATCTTGTGATCATCTTTTGAAGTAGTTTTAATTAAATTAAAGATCTACTTAATTAATTTAGTTCATCCAATATTAATTTGACTCTCAACGGTTAAGATCATATAACGGTTAAAGACATGCATGATGTACTACAGTAGTAGTAAATAAACAGCTAGCTAGCAGCAGCTCATGCATGCTAACGAGTACCTGGCAACATTTGATGCATGCAGTTGATCAGTTGATCATCACATTCTAACCATGACCCAACTGCCCATGACCCAACTGCTGGCTGGCCTCCACAGTATTTGATCACAATCCATGCTGGATGCAGGAATCCAACAACATCCCGTACGTATAAATCATCATGATAATTCTCTCACTAAATATAGAATGATGATGATCATGATGATAAACAAGAAATCTGCTTTGATCATCGATCTCATCATCATGTGTTAATACTTTGTAACAATACTATGTTACAAACAATTCATGTACTGATCATCATCTTGTGCAATATTCATCATGTACTTCTATTGACTACTTTCTTTCTCAAAATTACTGCGTATATAGGTACTGCAACAGATCAGAGAAGTGAATTATTTTGGCAATAAATGTTCATAAATCTCAACGATTAATTAATATCCAAAAGAGCTGCCAGATAAATTAACTACAGTACGGAGGATATATGCATGAATGAGATCTGACCCCCAAAAAACTCACCTACACGATTTGGATAAGATAGACTTAAATTTAGGTCAAGTGTCAGTAATGACAAGTTACAAGTGGCCTCTGTTTTTTGTCTCCCTAACAAAAGCACTCCATGGTAATTGATGTCACTTTCTGATACCTGTAATTAAGGCTAGGGTGGTGAGAATCTTGAAGACAGTGCCAGCTCTCTCCCTCACACGCCCTCAGGGTAAGAATTGCCATGGTTTCCCTCAGCGATGATGCCTACATTTAAGGCACTTCCTTCCATGTGTTGCTATACTTTGCTGAGATGAGATGAGATGAGTTTTTTAGTTTTGTATAAACAAACAAGGCATTAAAATTTTAGGGAGGCCCCTTTTACCTAAATAATATTATAACATAAATTTTATATATATGCATTGACTTTTACGTACTCTTTGCGTACTCTACTAATATTATGATTGATTGCATTACTTTTTTAAAAATAAAATAAATACTTTAACCAGCCACATAAATAGAGTGCATAAAAAATATATAAAAATAACTGTACGTAACATAACTCATAATATAATCCAATTAATTAATCACCAATGAAATTATATATAATATTTCGAGTGGTACGCCGACTTGGACATGGTCTCCTACACTTTGACAATACTCAAAATAATTATAATTATTTTGAAATCATGAACTGCATTAATATCTAATGTAATGCAGTTTCTTTTTTCTTTTTGATATTTTGTGACGATTATTAATAAAGAGAAAATATAAAAAAGATTTGAAAGCATTGGGAATACATTTTCTGTTCAAAAGGATTTGCTACCCAACGCATTAATATTCCAACAATGGCTATGCGCATATCCCAGCAGATTTTTATAGTCATTATATCAAGTCCATGTCTTCACCAATGCTGTCCTTCCAGCAGATCCGGACACCAACTAGTGGCTCAAGATTTCAGTCCCCATCAAATTATTCTAATCACTATTATTCCATTTTTAGAATTACTGTTGATTGTATGAGTTGGGCTCTTATGACTAGTGAATGTCGATCTAATTAAGAAATTATAATATATGAACACTTATATATATTTTTATTTGGATTTTGGATGTAATTATATATGTAATATATATATATATATATATCTATATACTTTTATTTTTGAAAGTGCTTGGATTTTTGTTCATAAACGTGACCTTAATTAATAAACTGTGAGTCCCCAATATATATATTTTTATTGAAGCGGCTAGTATGCAACTTGAATTATACCGCTGGGCATACCGTACAGTTTTTTTTTTTAATTTTTTTTCATATTTTTTTAATTATTTTCTTAATTATTAAATAAAAATATATATTAATATATTTAAAATTATTTTCTTAATTATTAAATAAATAAAAAATCCAACAACACCCTATAGCGGTACAAATGGACGGCATAGCAGCATTTTCCTATTTTTATACTCACATTCTTCAAGAGATGATGTTCTATTTTTATACCCACATTCTCCTTTTCAAGAGATGATGTTTGACTTGATGATCGCCTTTACGAGCATGCATCCAAAGCACTGCCAAGCTAGCTAGTTATTTATCTTTGTGGGGATCAGGGCAAATTAACTGCAATCTTTTAATAATATTTTTTTTTACTTTTCACATATTATATGTTTTGCTAATATATTATATGCAAGGATTATAAACGTGATTCCAGGCAAAAAAAAAAAAAAAACATAATATTAATTGTGATTAATCTTGGACTTAAAGTTTTGTTTGAATCCTTGAATGAGTTCGACTCATTACAATTAGGTTTTGTTTTAGACATATTCTAATATCTAAACATATAATTCCCGAATCACTAATTACATTTAGATGTTAAACTGAGTTAAAATGAGTTGAGTTCTTTATGAATAATAATGAATTAAGATAGTGAAATAATTTTTGTGGGGCTCACTTAAGATGTGTTTGGATGTTAAGATGAGTCTAGAGTTATTTATTAAAAATTAAAAAAGATTGTGTGTCCTACGTGTAAAGAATTATTGAATTAAAAAAGGTAATGGGTCCCACGTGTAAGAAAGTTTTAAATTGAGATGAGTTTAGTAATTTGAGAGTTGTATGTTTGGATGTTAGACTCAGCTTAAAACTAGATTGAACTCAGTTAATATCAATGCACTCCAACAACCAAACAGGGCCAACTCAATTCAAAATCTTTATATATATGGGATCTGTTGCCCAGATGACTAACACAAGAGGAGAGGTGAATTGAGTTGTATTTAAAAAAAAATAAAAATTATAAATCAAATATACAATATAAAATATAAACAAAATATGAAACAGCAATAAATATAAAGAGTAAGGGTANAAAATTTAGTACGTGTACGTTTTGATCTTAAAACAAAAACCCTGGATTTATATTATAGATATTTTGGAGGGTGAGAATTAGGGTTCTCTTAAAGGATTAGATATATTTGTGCACACACTCACATGTATGTATGTATTGTTTTTATTTTAAAGAAAAACAAAATGAATTCTCTATCATTTTTAGTGATCTTAAAGAGAAGCCTACGGCATCTATCAATGTATAAGGGTAATGATATACATACTACCACCAAGGTGATAACCCAATTGGTAAAGGTTAGATGATCATTTTTTCCATTCTTGCTCGAGGTCATAGATTCGAAACGGCTTATCTTAGTAAAATTTGTAAACCAAAGTCTTGGAAACCTTTGCTTGCTGGCACTTTGGTGAGATGCTTGCGGTGATGGGCTAACTTTGCTGAGATCAGTAGTTATGTCTCAATTCGAACATGTCGCAACAAGTAAAAGTCCTTATAATCACGTCGAAAGTTACATTAGCCGCCATTCTATATTTTTTTTTTTTAAAAAAAAACTATAATGGATGTTGCTACGTTCACATAGGATTCTTACCTAGAATCCTCAAGGATCACTTGAAATTGTCCTATTTTTTTCTTATATTTTCTTTCACCATTTTTTTTAACTATTTAGATATTTTTGAAAAATAAAAAAAATCACATACTCTTTTAAAAATACTTACTTAATCACTACGTAAAAAAAATTTAAAAAAATAAAAAAAAAATTCGGTAGAAATTATCTATAAACGTTTTCCATCTATAATTAACACATCAGAAATGTTTTGGGACCCGAATTTTTGTCTCGAAAGCTGCCTTTTTTTTGTAAATTAGTAATTAAAAAAGTAATTTTTAGTAATGTTATAAATTTTTTTAAAAACAATCATTTAAGAATATAAGAAAACAAATCAAAAAAAATAAAAAATAAAAATTTTACTTTATTCGGTGGCTTTTCAAGCTACATCTCCACCTCCTAAGAGATGTAGCATTACCCTTCTCATATCTTGCACATCCGTACAGACACGACCAGGTAAATGGCATAAGAATCAATACAGTACCTATTTGGTTAGGTCTGACGAGTGAAATGAAAATTTTTTAATTAAAATAAAATTTTAAAATATTATTTTTTTAATATTATTATTATTTAAAATTTTAAAAATATTAAATTATTTATTATATTTTATATAATAATTTAAAAAATTATAATATTAAAATGATACCAGATAAGAATTTTATATTTTAAACGTAATTTGATGTTGAATTCATAATTGGGTCGCGCTACTGTGCCGCTCCGGGGTTACCGCAGGTTTTGACCGCCTGACGTGTCACACCACGTGGCATTAAAAAAAAAAAAAAGGGGGGGAAACGGTCAAAAAGAAGGGCATCGTGAAGAAACTGAATGTGAAACTCAAACCCAAACCCAGCAGCAGCCCTACCGTCGCCTCGCCGTCTCCTCCTGCGCCGTCCCTGCGCCGGCACCGTGCCATCCCGTCGCTGAACACTAGTTCAGTGAGATTAGTACATCGATTTTGCATCGGTTCCCCTCGCTACCGGTTCGACCCATCATCATCCATCGCGGCGGCAGACCTTCTTTCCTCCTCCAGGAATAAATACCTTGCCGGTTCCCTCTTCATTTCTATTTCTGGTAACCTCCTTCTAGTACTCCCCATTGATGCTAAATCTATTCTCATCACAGGTAGTGTGATAGACGGTCACTGCAGAATTTTTTTCCCCAAAACACAAGCTGTCGACTTGCTTCTTAGGGGGTTCGGTTTGTTAATTTTTTTTTTAGTCTAGAATGAGTTTGATTGACTGTTAGTTTTTCCTAGTTGTAGTATGTTGTGTGAGATTTTTATGTACTTGGTTGTATGTTAGCTTGAATGAATACTTGAATGAATAAGGCGACAGGGGACTTGGTTTAAAAAAAATTAACCAAGGTTTAAGCTAGAATGAGTAATTTTACCTTTTCAATGTTCTTTGTAAAGGAAGATTACGGTTTATGTGCTTGCTGAAAACAGGATGATTTGGCATTTTTAGTTCTAATCTTTGGCTTGGCATGATCAGTTTATTTGGAAGTCTAATATTTAAATATGTGTGGAGTTGAAATGGCCTCTAAATATTGTGTAGACTTTTGTGGTTTGGAGTTCATATGGCCTCTAAATTTTGTTCAATAATTCTGTTTTGGAGTTCAAATGGCCTCTAAATATCGTATCGCTAATTCTGTTTTGGAGTTCAAATGGCCTCTAAATATTGTGAATACAATTCTGTTTTGGAGGTCAAATGGCCTCTATATATTGTTAATACAATTCTGTTTTGGAGTTCAAATGACCATGCGTATATTGTTCTAAGTTTTTTTTGGAGTTCAAATGGCCTCTAAATATTGTTCAATAATTCTGTTATGGAGTTCAAATGGCCTTTATTTTATAGTTATTGCAAAAACATTTGGTAAGAAAAATTCTGATATTTGTAAAATTTATATGTTTGTAAGTTTTATATTGATAAGTGTCAAGTGGTTTTTATGAAACATAGTTTAAGGAAGTCCAATTTGCACACCTTAGGTTCCCATAAGTTCAAATTCATAACAAGAATAGTGAGATACCTGGTTTTACTATAAGAATGAGTGGAGTATATTGTGGAAGGGAACGATGTTAATAATTTTTCTGTGTATGTGCTACGACAACTACTTTTATTGTTCTTTTTGTATGTGGACAGCAATGGCTAAGTCACATAGTGAAAATTGCTCAAGCTCAGGAAAGTCAATAGTTGAGTACCCAATTTGTTACTGTGGAATTAAAGCTTGTCAAAGAACTGCGCATACGGAGGAAAATGAGGGGCAGCGGTTTTTTGGATGCCAAAACTATATGGTGAGATTTACTCTTCTTGCCCTCACATATCATTCTTTAAGATATTGTTGTTTGTCTAAATTTAAGTGGTAATTGATTTTTTGCAGTCTGGGAAGTCTTGTGGATACTTCTGCTGGTATGACCCTGAAATACCATCATATTGCCAAAAAACTATCAAACGCTTACATCACTCAATTGATAAATTCAAAGTTGAAGTTGAAAAGATCCAAGCATCAATAGATATCCAAAGCTTGAATCATCGACTACAAATAGAGTCCGAGAAGCGCAAGAGGCAAATGGAGAAGGCCACCTACGTGACACTAATTTCATTGTCGTGGTTTTTCTTTGTTGGGTTGCTTATATCTAGTTGTGGTTGGTTCAAAGGGAAATGTTAATATAGTTGTAGAAGTAAGCTGCTACAAAAGTCTATTTGTATGTGGAGTATCTTTGTATTTTGTGGAAGCTGGGAAATCAGCTTGTTGCTGGAAATTTGTGTCTGACTGCTGGATCTTTGTATCATTGTGGAAAGTCTTTGTATTTTGTGAAAACGATATGTATTTGTTGATATTAATGAAAATGAAGTTTGTATTATTAAGCTGTTTGTTATTAGTCCCGATTTAAGACTCAATATCTTGGAGTAGTTGTTGGATATGCCCAAAATAAATCTCATGGACTTTCTAGCTTGTATAAATACAATATCCTGAAATAGTTGTTGGATAACAAAATATAAACAACACCATGCCCAAATTTCCTGCAATATAACTCACCCATCTTATTTCAGACCAAGTCAGAAAAATAAGTATATGCTGGAAATAACCACAAATACACCATTAGATTGCAAATAAACAACTCATAGGTACTCAGCTTGTGAAGAAAAAATGAGTTTTCATACTTAACAGCTTTCTTTCAACAAAAATGGCAGTTGAGGCCATTGTATTTTCGAGAACTTATACATATTTCCTATACATATTTCTTATACGTATAGCTACGGACTAAGTACAGCAACAGCCCCTCCTAAATACAAAAAAGCACATACCATTTACAACAAGCATCATCTTCCCACTGTGCAAAATACAAAAAGCACAAAAGACACCCAACCTACCACTATAAATACAGCAACATCAGCCCACTGTCCAAAATACAAAAATAATCAAAAGACACCCTACCCTGGACAACACCACTATAAATACAAATGCATCATGGCTGCCACCATCGAGGCTGTCGTAAGTCATCCTGATCCGAGTCATTCATCTGCACAGGTTGCGCTTGCACTGGAGGTGCACGAGCAGTCGAGGGAGTACAAAAAAAATCCGGCGCATGTGTCCAAACTTGGCTTTCTTGATCATGTAGCCAGGATTCCTGGAAAAAATCAGTAATCATTATTTTGGGCTTTCTATACATAAATAAAATAAAAGAATACGTAGCAAAAACTGCAATTTCAGTTAAGTCTTTTTATAAGTACCTGAGTTTGTGGAACCTCATGATGTGTGCCGCTCATATTGTGAAAACGTCTATCTTTCCTTGACAAGTGACTACTTTTCTATACATATCAACAAATGGAATACAATATCTTAAGTTTAAGCCTAAGGTGATAATTTTACCTATCTAAACAATCAAGCTGGAACTTTCAATTATATAGGCAATCTAGGTAAAATCTAAAACTGAATTACATGAATTCAACTAGAACTAATACTGAATTATATGAAAAAACTACTAGTATCTAAAAAATGAATTTTACATATGTGTACAAAATAATCAAAGGATTTTGGACCTCAGTTGTGGACATTCTCCTTCTAGTACTCGGTTTCTTGAGAGCCTTCTCAACGGGGTGTGTTCTTCTCTTAGTTGTGGGTCTCCCTTTACTCCGAACAACTAATGGACTAAGAACTTTGCTGGTTGTGCCATCAATGGGAGTAACAAGACCAGCTGTGGAAGTACCTTCATATGAATCGTCATCGGGGTACTCCGACTTCAACTGTTCTAGTTGACCGATCAATTTCACAAAACTTCTCTCGGTCTTTGCGGCATTTGAACACAGTTTATAGAAGCAATTTTGGATTCGATTGAACCTTTGTTTCTCAGGGTTGCTCGTCGCCTCATAACTACTTTTTACATTGACATATTGTCTCTTTATATCCTTCCTCCACCGATCCAAAATGTATTTTTGTGGAACTTCACTCTTGTCTAACTGTGACAGAATTCGAAGAGCATGTCGACATAATATTCCCTTAAACTCAAACAATTTGCAACTGCATGTAATATTCTGGGAATCTTCTCCACATACGCTAACAAAATAGTTTACGCGTTTAATGAATATATCACTCACTTTAATCTCATCCCCGACTACATACATAAAGTTTGCCCCATCACCACCTAAATACGAGGTAGTCAAATATAAAAACCCGCAAAATTCTTCTTAGACTTCCTTGAACTTGGCAATTGTATATATTTTTTGAAATTGCTTCTCGATAGGATAGTGAGATATGCAAGGAATCTCAGTGTTAAATGAATTAAAGTCAGCAATTGCTTCATTATCTGCCTTCCTCCTAAGGGCTGAATCGTACTAATCCACAAATTGTTTCAATGTGGTCCGGGAGTGAACGTAGTCATCAAAAAATGCATTCATGCCCTCACTACGTTGTGTGGTTGACATTCCGGCCCAAAATGTATTTTTAACATACGCCGACACCCAATACTGCCTATCAGCATAAAGCGATCCCAACCAAGCATTCTCACGAAGATCATTTGTTTCAAGCAAAGCGCTCCATCGTTCTTCAAACTCATTCTCACTTAATGAGTCATACACACATTTGTGTAGACTATCTTTGATCTCGTCATATTGAGAATGTGACCCAAATTTTTCTGGAAGCTTCTTCATGATATGCCACAAACAGAAGCGATGCCTAGACAATGGAAACACCCTGGAAATTGCAAGTTTCATTGCCTTATCTTGGTCTGTAATGATTGCATTTGGTGGTTGGTCATTCATACACTTCAACCATGACTCAAACAACCACTCAAAAGTATTTGCATCCTCATTAGAAATCAATCCACACCCGAATAGGATTGACTGACCATGATGGTTCACGCCCACAAATGGTGCAAATGGCATTTTATAAGCGTTGGTCAAGTATGTGGTATCAAAAGTGATTACATCCCCGAATGATTGATACGCAGCTCTACTTCGGGCGTTTGCCCAAAACACATTCTTTAACCTCATGTCAGGGCCGACATCGATCGCATAAAAAAATTCAGCATTTTTTTTCTGCATTTCCTGGAAGTAGTTAGTTAGAGCTTCAACGCCTCCAACTCCGAGACGAAGTTGTCGTGCTTTCTCAATATAGTTTTGACATTCCTTTTGCCTAAATGGCACATTCTCATACCCCCCGCTTCAACAATTACACTTTGGAAAGTTTTTGACGTACGTATTCCAGTTTCATCATTTATTTCAAGCCTCTTAGCCACACGAGCATCTACCTTCTTGAAGCATCTAAAGTGTCTTGCTTTCCCTGGACTGCAGTAATGTGTGTGATCCAAGATTACACTAGACAAGGTGTATCCGCCATCTTCATTCAAAACTGCATTACTTCTTGCTTTGCACCCTACCCTCTCTGTTTGTCTTGGCTTGAGTATATTGGAAGCCTGACTCTTTGCTGTGCCTTGCCGCGCACATACCAATGTAAACCATCTAACCCACCCATCTTCGCTTTGTTTAGAATTCCTTCTACGGACCCCAAACCCTTTTTGTTTAGCATATCTCATATAATAAGACCAAACTTCTTACTCACTAGAAAAAGTCATTCCAACTATTGGTTCCTCAACACCATCATCTTCCTTAGGTTCTTCGGTACCATCATAATTATCAGGCCTATCATCAACCAATACTTCATCATACTCATCATCCGTCAAGTGTACAAAGGAAGCCATATGAACTCAGCCTTGGAGAACCTACAATTAGTATCGCAAAGGCCATTGAATTAGCATATCATTTTATATGCCCTCATATTATTGACATGTGAAATTATAAATACCATACAACAAAGAAAAGATCCCTCCAAAATAGCATGCCGATGATGCCCATGCAGAAAAATTATGTTAAATATATATGCCCAAAAAAATTCTTCTCTCTAAGCAATATAAATCAAGCTTCTTATTTTTTTTAAAGCAATTTTGTTTAAAGGTATAAATCAAGCAGGATTTTTTTTCTCCTATAACGTAAATCAAGCTTCTTTGTCTTTATGAGAAATAAGCTGCATGGTTTTAATGTATTTTAACAGTTAAAACATCTTTCAGCAAATATTTTTAACTAAGCTAAAATATAGCACTATAGTTGTATATAACTTCAATTAAAAGGTGGCACCTTTACTTACGTTAAGTTTTCACTAGGCGGCCAATGTATTCGTGAAAATCTCTCTAATTATATTTTGCATTACAAGACATGTTTATTAAGAAGAGTGACACAAGATAAGAATAAGATTCAAATACAGAAACAAATCTGGAAGTGATTTTCAGCACTCATCAAGCCGAGTATCATGGCCTCTAATTGATGTAGTTGTTTTATTTTTAGTGATTCAAATCTGTAACCGATGTATACAATATCTCCTTAGCTGTACAAATCCCTTAGATAGGTTTGTAAACCTCTGTATAAATGGTTACAAAACAGATCAATATAGGTGTCTTGATATTTCCATTGTGAGCTTCAGAATATTTATTTTTCTACAATGTTTACATAATACAAGAACTTGCAATCTAAGGTGTATACACACGTTAAACAAAACCGGCTACTTACAGAATATATAGCCCACAAACAGAGTTTCTATACAAACAACTTGACAGAGAATAAATCACGCCCATATTTATGTGGATTCCCTTACATCTATTCATTCACATTTACAAGAAATTTTCTGCAAAAGGAAGTGTGCTGGAATGCACATATTCTCTTTACCTTCAGCTGCCGTGGACTGAATGGCAGTGTCGCCGGGGGGGGGGGGGGGGGTGGGGGGGCGAATCAGAAATAGATGGGAGGGGGTGGAATAGAAATCGGAGGAGTCGAGTTTATGGAGTGGAAGCTGGAGTTTCTGTCTCCACCCAGCTCTCGCCGGCGTTGTATGGTGATCGGCGCCGTGAGCCACGCAGCAGGTGGATGGGTTTCGGATATCCCCTGTTTCGGATTCCTAGTTCTCGATTTTTCCAGCTTCTGTGTGGTGCCTTCAATCGCCGGAGATGGGCCAAGTTTGGTGGTGGTCGCACCGTGATGTTGGGGGACGGTGAATGGGTTTTAGATTTCCTAAACATCCACCGGGAAGGAGAAAGACGCTGGAGAAGCCAACCCACGGGAAGGAGAAAGACACTATACGTAAGGCAGGCGGGAAGTGAGGTTTTCTTTTTTCCTATTTCAAAAGCTTAGTCAGCACTACAGTGACATTGCCACGTCGAGCGGTCATCCAATGCGGGCAAAACCAGGCGGTAATCTAGCTTTTTCCTTCATAATTAAGGAGCCACACCAAGTACTAGTGGCAGTAGAGTAAGTATTCAGTCCCTACTGTCCGAACCATAGGCATTAATTGTTCAAACCATTACACTAAAGATAAGTACATCAATATATTCTTTCATCAGTAGTGGCGGGGGCAGGAATTTATTTTAAGGGATCAAATACAATTATAACAGTATACATAAAATATTTTTTATTTTATTTTTATATAATTTCTTTTTACGATATATAATAATCTGATAATAAAATTTATAATATAAATAAGATACGTTTAATATAACTTATATATTAAAAAAATATTTGATATATCAATAACAATATATCATTGAAATAATATAAAGATATTCATATAAATATATTAAACAAACAAAATCATCAAGTATTGAATTTAAATCAAAATACTTAACTATTTCTCTTTCAATATAGACAATAGAAAAAAGTTAGAAATACATTTAATTATAATTAGAAATTTTTTTATTTATAATAAAAATTATGTATTTTATTTTATATGAGATGTATTTTATTTATTTTATTTTTATATTAAATTAAATTTTATGAAGGGTTAAAATAATTTTTAGAGGGTCTAATATATGATAAATTAATATAATTTATTAAATAAAAAAAATTAACACATACATAAATTTTTTTTTTTTTTTTATCAAATTGTAGGGGCCATGGCCCCCGCTCTAACGTGGCTCCGTTACTGTTCATCAGCACAGGGAATTAAAAGTTACGTACGCGTTTTCCCGATGTGATCGATTGAGATCATGACGATGATAATGATAAAGACGAAGATTGATGGGACCTAAAAGTGGTGAATGTTGTCGACTCAAAATTAGCAGCATCTGCTTTTCTTTATGGGCGGCTCTCGCCGGCAGTTCTCGCTAGGTAAAAAATAAAATTTTTTTTATTTTTTTAAATTATTTTTTAATATTTTAAAAATATATAAAAAATTTATAATAATATTAAATAATTTCTTCTTAATCATTAAGAGAAAAAAAATAAAAAATAAAAAAAGACAAAATTAGCAGTGACCAAAATATTTTCCTTTCTTTATTTAAACATAGAACTGGAAACATAGATAACAAATATGGAAAGTTTTCATATTACAGACTTCAGTTCTTTAAATTGAAGTAAAGGCAATGAGAAAAATATACTCTCTTTTTTTCTTTTGTTTTGTTCTTCTGAATTTGGTAAAAGTTTCTGTTTTGAGGGCCTAAACCTAACCTAACCTAACCGAGCAGCTATGATCATGGAAAGTTTCGGCAAATTATAAGAGTGAGTCGTGCATTTTGGCAATATGGAAAGGTTCCATATTGCATTAAAATTATATGCTTGTCGAGGTGAAATGGAAAAGGCGTAGACGCATAGATCAATTGTTCATTCAAGATTAATGATTTAAGTTTGTGACAGGGAGAGATCATTGACTACAGTACTAACACTAGAGAGACAAGACGTGCAGATGCAGTGCGTCGACTTGAGTTGACCCTATTGATAAATAATTAATTAGAAGTATATCATGCATTTTTATTTATTAATGGTTTCTGATGGTGTTAATAATTATAATGACCAAGAAAACATGGCTTATTGTTTTGGAAAACATGGGGACGAGCGAGGCGCAGTGCGTCGCCGGCTTGACCTTCCTGAGCTATTATTTTGTTGTTGTTGTAGCTAGTTGTTAGGTTTCCCCTTTCTTTCTTCCGTACAAGATTCAAGGTATGATTTGGGTTCCTACAATTCATGATGCTCTCTAGGTTTAGATTAGGGTGTGAGAAAAACATTCATAAAAATATCTTATAATTTCATCTATGTATGACTCACTTTATATCCATCTTTCTTTAGATCATAAAAAGGAAGAGGACAAAACTCTGGATGACTAGGAATTTACATGTAATGATGAGAATAATGACAAACAAAGTTAGAACAATAGCAATCGTTGAGATATATACATAGTAATTGATCACACGTCTAGTAGATATGGATGATGGGACAGGAAAGATTAGATTTACATTTTTAACTGTGGAGATAAGTTAAAGAGAAATGCTTTTTGCAAGCGCAGGATACAAATGGCGTGCAGTCGACTATTTAATAATTATTATTTTTTAATTCTCTCTCCTCTCTCTTTCGTTATACCATCCGCCCAACTCCTCTCTCTTCCTCCTCCCAACTTTCCTCTTTCTCATCAACTGAGCAACTATAGTTTTTTTCTCTTTTTCATTTCGGTTACGCCCCTCTCGATCCCGGCCTCAGTATTTCAAACGGACACCTCAGAAAACGGCAGAATCATCGTCGACTTGGGAACGGCCATAACCCGATTGCAGACCCAGGCCTACAACGCCCTCCGCAACGCGTTCGTGCGGTTAACTCGGGACCTGCCATCGACGAGCGGCGTTTCTCTGCTCGACACGTGCTATGATCTGTCATCACATAAGTTCGTGCAAGTTCCAACGGTGTCGTTCCGGTTCTCGGGTGGGAAGTCGCTGTCGCTACCGACGAAGAACTATCTGATCCCTGTCGACTCGGCCGGAAAACATGGCTACAGAGCATGCTCTTCGAGTTCAACCCACTTCCTGTCAATGGTTTCGGTCCCATGGTGCCACATGCCACCGGCGCCGTCGCTCCCCTCGCTCCTCTCGACGATTCTCTACTTGCTCCGGTTGAATCATCCACCATCACCTCCATTGATTTTGATCAACAAAAGTATTTTGAGTGTTATGTTTGTTGTTATGATTTTAAGTTGTGATTTTTACAGATGGATGAGGTGTTACAGTCTTACGGATGGATCCTCAACATCATCTAAACCTTGGCAATTTATGAAGTTGCAGGCTTGCTTTGTTAATGATTTGGATTTTTTTGTTGGTATTTTTGGATTTGGAGTTTGCTCGTATTGATGTATTCAATCTTGGATTTTGGACAGAAGTTTTAGGGTTTTCAAAGGGAGGGGGAGGGAGGAAGGGGTTTCGGGGAGGGAGAAGGAAATTGGAGCAATATGCGAGTTTCTTAGCACTTCGGAGGCTTTGGAGGAAGCTTCTTCCCTCAGGGTCCTTGGGCCAAAAGGGGCCTATGTGAAATCCTTTCATTCGGTGGGACAGCAGCCATGGGGCCTCCATGAAAGAGTCTTTAATATTGCTCAATAACCAGAATGAATATGACTGGCAAATAGAATGCACGGAAAGACACCAATCCCAAATCGACCCTAACCCTAGCCCACCCCCCATCCGGTTCCATCCCGAAATCCTCTAACCCTAGCCCCTTCCCCTTTTATAGAGAGAATCGACGCATCATTTTGCTAGGCGTCTTGATGTGGTGAAGCAAAAGACCCACACGGAAGATGACCCAGGCAACAGTTGAAGACCCCAACAAAATGAAACTAATATGAGAAAACAAAACGACGATGGCTTCTAACCAGAGCACCACACGAACTCGATGGAAGCTGTCTCAAAAGACAGAGCACCACACGAACTCGATGGTCTTGCCGTTTGCACCTCGCTTACATGGGGCGACTATACGTAGCAGTTCTGCACATCACCTTAAAAATATGACGGTCGGTCAATCTGAAATAATCGTTGGCCCTAAACCCAAAAAAGCTATGCATGGCTGCAGAAGAGCACACAAGTACTATGTTTTAAATGATGGGGCAGTGTTCTTCACAATAGTGCTTCCTGTGTACCATCAAGTTTAATATAAATGGTGTACATGAAGGGAAAAGATAAAAGCATCAGCGAACAAACCATTGATGAGGAATAAGATTAAAGAGATGAGCGTTCAATGACGTTTGCCAAAAACAGATAGAAGCACAAATGAGGGGGAACAATTACAAACGTTATCAAATTTATTTCCACTCAAATAATGGGGCATTTTCCTTTCGGTGAACAACTTCAAGGTGACAATACCGACATCCAAAGTAAAAAGCAATTAACACATCAGAATACGTGGGGATTTCAAAGCTCAATAAACAGAAAAACCTCACCAAATTACAACTTCAATCCTATACATCATCTTCTAAGCTACAGAATGAATGTGCACGTGTAAGGGGAGCAGATAGATATGGAAGAACAGCCACTTTGTTTTTCTTTTTTTTTCTTTTTTAATCTTCAACTTCGAAAACCCAAACTAGGCCACCTCTTTGTCACTTCTTTCTTCGTCTTCTTTGAGCTGGGATCGATTAGGTTTTTCAGTGACTTGGCTTTTCTGTCTCGGGTCCTGCCTGCTTCTTTCAGGAGCTCGGCTAGCCTTCTTTTCTCATCTTCAAAGTCAGGATTAGCAATTCCAAGCTTTTCTTCTCTTAGTTTAAGGACATGCTCCAACATTTCAATTGCATCATCCACTCTGAAATAGTTAGATAACATAAATAATAGAATAATCATTGGAGAAAATAGCCACGTTCTTGCTTTAAGCATGAATGGTAGTACTAATAAGAAACAATATTAGAACTATTCAGTCTTTACTTATGAACCATGGGCCTTACATAACTGTAGTTGACAATTGTAAAAGAACACGCAGGTAAACTTGATGAGGTACTGGAATAGAGAATGAGCCAAACCCAAACCAAAAACAAGTAAATCTGACCATCTGAGTTATGAGCAAGTGGTGCAAAAGTGATTGAATAACAAAACAAAATTGAGTGCACGTCAAATATCAATCTATGTGAAAGCCCATTGACAAGAAAAAAACACAGGAAAAGAAATGAACAGGTCAAATACAACTCAAGAAAGGCTTTAAGATCATGTACCTAACATCGTTGAATTATTCCAACTGTTAAAACAGCAATCAAACTCGGGAAGTGAAAAACATTAAATTACACCATGTTTCTTTGTGTGGATATCTGTAGCACCCATATCTAGGGATTGCTACTTTGGCTGATATGACAGGTAACACAGGTTACATAACACAATCCTTACTATTACTCTATTAAAATCAATTCATAAGGATTGCATGCTTTCAGTTGCATAGAGATGAACCCTTTCTTTTTTATTGGTAGATGAACACTTGAACGCTCATCAAGCCAAAAACTGAAACTCAACTGTTGGCTCAGAGGATCAGGCAAGTCAGCCATGAGCAAGCAGCTTACACCAAAATACAGGAAGAATAAACTGTCATAGAAACATGCGCAAAGAACAAAATAAAATGATTTTTTACCTTCCCATAGCATCGTAGGTTGCTGCAAGATTGCTATATATTCCAAGGGTATCTTGATGGCATGGGCCACACTCCTGTTCCAGAATCCCCCTCGCTTCTTCAAACAGCTCAGCCGCCTCATCTATCTTGAACAACTGGACAGAAGCCAATCCCATTTGGTTCAACACAACCCCAAAGAAGGCTGACTTCCTCTCACCACTAGCTCTAAGTTTTGCTATAGAACTTTCAAAAGAGTCCCTCGATTCTTCATACCTTCCAACCATGTAAGACATCACTCCCATTCGTGCTTCTATTCCTGCAATCGTGCTTTGCTGTCCTGGTTTATCCTCCAACATTTTCATCGCCTTTTGCAAAAGCTTCAGAGCCTCCTCAGGCTCATCCACAGACTCATAAATGGCAGATATTTCAGTCAACCCCCCAGCAATGTCTTCAGCCGTGGTTCCAGGCACAGGCTTTGCATATATCCTCAGGGCATTTTCACAGTAGGATTTGGAGTCTCGGAGCTTACCTGTTCTGTGATATAGGTCAGCAAGGCGAACAAACACAGAGGCAACAGATGGGTGGTTGTCACCCTTTGATGATTTAAAAACGGTAAGTGCCTTCTGGTAGGAAAAGAGAGCCTCATCATAGCGACAGAGAGACATGTAAATGTTTCCAATGCTGACATCAATAGAGGCAACCTCACTGTCCTGTCCATTTGCAATCATTGCCATGCTGGCAAGGACGAGGTGCTCAAGGGCTGTTTCATATTCTCCTTTTGCCTC
>QGSO01003066.1:0-15945 GCA_011037825.1 Carya cathayensis | reverse complement strand
CTTATAGATATTTCCATAATACTTTAAAATATCCTTAAGCTCTAAAA
Organism: Carya cathayensis; assembly: GCA_011037825.1. Lineage (NCBI taxonomy): Eukaryota > Viridiplantae > Streptophyta > Magnoliopsida > Fagales > Juglandaceae > Carya > Carya cathayensis. The sequence continues at coordinate 15,898 of QGSO01003066.1, read as the reverse complement.
TATCTATCTTACTTTAAAATCCGGTGGATAACTTTCGGAATACGCCATCGAGGTATAGCACTTAGGATAAGGCTTAGCACGTAGATCGAAACTCGACACGTGGAACGAGACTCGGCATGTTGACCAAAGTTTGATACGTAGATCGAGGCTTCTAAGTAAAGAAGAAGAAAGAAGGAGCGGATATCACACTACTTGATTAACTTGAGAGCACTATTAAAATATTATTGTTAGTTCAGCCTAGGGTGTGAGTGCTACAAATGCAATGACAAAGGAAAACCGAAATGCTTTGAATGAGTGCAAGGCTAAGGAGAGTTATTGAATTGCATGTACCTTTTGAAGGAATCACCTATGCGAGTGTGAATGTGGGGCCATAGTCTATAGTAATTGGGCTATTCATTAGAGTAGCCATGAATTCAAAATATGGTGCATAACCTTTATGCATCACCTTGATAGAAACATGATGATATATGCCATACTATGTTTGAGGATTAGAGAAGCCTGAGTTAAAAGATTCTGGTTCAAGATTTGGTTCACTATGAAGCTTTCAAATTGAAACACGCTAATACTAGGTAGATGTTCAATGCAAAGTACTTAGCCTAAATAACTTTCTTCTAATTTATGTTTAAAATATCTTAATCAGGTGGGGAATTGGAATTTTTCATGGTTCTATGGGTTGCTTTGGTGGTCAAAATTAAAAGGTGTCATGATAACTTGAACCAATGCATGCCTATTGAAAATATGAGCCTTAAACGTTGGGCCACCAAAAGAGATGTTGTGCCTTTTAGTAAATTAGAATCCTTTTAAATGTGTTCTCTACGAATTGAAAAGTTGTTACTTTCCACAAGTGTTATTTCATTGTCTATAAATAGAGGACCCCGCCAATGAATTTAAATACTCCAAACATCCTCTAGAAAGTTAGAGAAACACTTCCCCCTTCATTCTGTATCTTTCTTTGTTTGGGTTTTGGCTAGTTTATATCAGACTCGATGATCTTTTTTTATGTGCACCAAAAATGAGATTAATGAAAATCGACGTTATTGTATCTTGGGAGTAGAATGTCAAGAAGCGTAGTGCATGTTAAATATTTGGAGGTGATGGAATATACTCTAAGGAAAATGTTCATCACAACATACTTCAACACCAAGTTCTCTCTCTAATTTCTCTTATTATTTTATTTATTCTCTAGTTTACAAAACATATGCACATATATCCCATATCTATATTTCACAACAAAAACTTCTAGTGTTCATGGGTGAATGAAGATGGGGGTGACATTTCCAATGGGAAAGGAAATGTGGTGGAATAGAAACTCTAGATCTAAAATGTAGTAACTTGAAAAAAATGAGAAAATAAAAAAGAAAGAAAATGGACCGATAGAGGGATGAAGAGCAATGTTGGAGGAAGATAAAGGTTGGCTGATGAGTTGGATCTAGGGGCTGTTAGTCTTGAGTATTAGGAGAAGGGTTGGGAAGAGAGCATTTGATAGAGGAGAGCGTCAGGTTGTGATACACCTAGGTAGATGCAAACCAATTAAAAGCGGAGTTCATACAAACTTGACTTGCTTTCTGGGGTTGCTCTTGAGAATGACACTTAGGTTCTTGTGAACTTGAACCATTTTCTTGATTTTAGAAACTTTTTGAACCATCTAGCTAAAGAGCCAACGTGCTTGTCATTCAAGTTGCTTACTCCAATGAGAAATCATTGGCATCTTTCTAAATGGACTCCAGAAGCATAAGGCTTTTTGTTTGATTTGGCAAAGAAAGCTTACAAGTTGGAGCAAGCTATTCAATCCTCATGGTATGAAGGGCCTTACTTTCTTCGATAGTTGTGATCTTAGTTCTGAACTACTTGGATGCGTACTCAAGATGTGACGCCCCCAAATTCCGCTTGGGATTGAACGGACATTTGAAGCGTCGAGACATGCAACACAAGGTTACCTGCCCCCGTTCATGACATATAAGATGCAATGTTCCTAACATGCATCTAGCATTATGCAATATTCGCAGCGGATAATCTTTTTCTTTAGCAATACTATGCACCAAACTAAATATATCCCAAATACTTGAAACATAATTCATACATAAAGGCATACTAAAAAGCCGTGATCACCACACTAGTCCAAAATGGTTGTGATCAAAAGAATACTTGAGATACAACTCCAAAAGTACAAGTATTAACCTAAGTTAAATACTATACCATCATCAACATCGCACCGTGGCCTAGTCGACCGTATTCAGTTGGTCAGATTCCAATTCTTCTTCGGGTCCTGTAACAAGATCTACCATTCGGGGGGAATGGTAGTTGGGACTACCACAGTGAGATTTGATTACAAATCTCAGTAAGTTAACATAAAACTCACACACAGGTTAAAGATGCATGCATGGCAGTAAAAGCATAAATGCATAAGTATAGTCGTACATAAGCATAGCATAACTTGACATATAGCATGACATAACCAGAACTTAAACGTGAACTGAACTTGACTTAACATGGCATGAACTTAAGCTTAAAACATAACATGAACAAACAACATAACATGAACGTGAAACATAACATGGACTTGAAATATAGCATGAACGTAAACATGCATAACATAAATAAGAACTTGAAAATAACATAAACTTGAACATAACATGACATGAACATAACATATACGTGAGCATAACATAACATGGACTTGATCTAAAACTTGACTTATCATGTATTTGATCTGAAACTGGACTTAACATAAACTTGGAATATTATTCAATTGTCTTGATTAATAACGTGCATTAATACGTACTCCACAGTTGTTGTGGCCCCACGTATTCAAATAACATAAAACATAATACGTACTCCACAGTTGTTGTGGCCCCACGTATTCTACGTGTCACAATTGCTGTGTCTCACGTAGTGTATGCTCCACAGTTGTTGTGGCCCCATACTTCATGCTCCACAGTTGTTGTGGCCCCATGAATACACATAACATAAAATATAATACGTACTCCACAGTTGTTGTGGCCCCACGTATTCTACGTGTCACAATTGCTGTGTCTCACGTAGTGTATGCTCCACAGTTGTTGTGGCCCCATACTTCATGTAACATAAAATATAATACGTACTCCACAGTTGTTGTGGCCCCACGCATTATAAGTAACATAAAATATAATACGTACTCCACAGTTGTTGTGGCCCCACGCATTATAAGTAACATAAAATATAATACGTACTCCACAGTTGTTGTGGCCCCACGCATTATAAGTAACATAAATATAATACGTACTCCACAGTTGTTGTGGCCCCACGCATTATAAGTAACATAAAATATAATACGTACTCCACAGTTGTTGTGGCCCCACGCATTATAAGTAACATAAAATATAATACGTACTCCACAGTTGTTGTGGCCCCACGTATTATACGTAACATAACATGTCTTATCTTTCTTAATGCATGAGATATTATTTAATATCATATACTTTTCTAACATGGCGTATACTTGTAAATGGCACAATATGATTTAATCATAAACATTTCAAGGCATACATGTATCAGATGACATACTTAACATGGCATAAACGATAACATACATACATAAATTGTAGTTCCCTTACCCATCACACATACACAATAAACTGATAGTAAGTTAGAGGCTAACTTACCTCGATCGTCGCGTTCTATGAGAATAGAGCGCGAAACACGAGGAACTGCACAACAGCTGGAAGAGGAACACTCAAGTCCTTAAGATTTTCACTTCTGAACTCAATTGTCATATTATGAGCACTTGCAACACCACGGGCAACTTGAGGTTTCACTATACCCAGAAGAGATAATTTGACTTCAGAAAGCCTTTGCACTAAAACAAGTTCATTAAAATTATCAATAATAACCAAACAAACAATTCCTTTCTCAATCCATATACTCTTAGCCATAGTCAACCACAAGATGACACCAGTCACCCCGGACTATAATCCATAACACCACTGCTTCGGGACACTGTCATACAGTTTCCCAACACTACACCATACGCTCTACACTTCTCTGTTACGCCATCCAACCCTTCGTGACACGCCATCCGGTGTTTCACGACTTAATACAGAGTACACTCACGTGAACTCTCTTCCATCCACACTACAATACCCATCACTGCGATACACGTCTCACGGTGCATCGCTACGCGACACGGAGTACGCGCTACGCGTACTTCCTTCGCTACAACACTCATCACCCGACGCACATCACACGGTGCGTCACCATACAACACGGAGTACACTTCACATGCACTCCCTTCATTCTACACCACACACACTACAGCGCACGTCGCACGGCGCGTCGCTGCTTTACACAGAATACGCTACACGCGTATTCTCTTCACACAACCCGCCGTATCACATCTACGGCATCCATCTCACGCCTATACTTCACAGCACAGTCCACAAAACTACAAAATCAAGCCCAACACTTCACAACCACACTTCGTTTCACAACTACGCAGCGAACTCCACAAACACTAACTACACAGTCTACAGCCAACCAAATCAACTATGTTAAACATAAATAACTAAAGATAGAGGGTTATACCATCGACGGGATAACCCGTGCGTCGCTCGCTGCTCGTCACGAACATGCGTCGGAGGAGCGTACGTGGCGGTACGGTGTCTGTCCACCACATAAAGTGGTAGTTTGGGCTTGAGAAAGGCTAGGCGTGGTCTTGGAAGACTCACGGTCGCCTCGTGGTGGTCAAAGGTGACGGAGCACGGCGGCATCACGCCGTGAACAGTAAATCCGAACGGTGAGCGGAAACGCGAGGTAGCGAAAATTTCATAGAACTTCATGGCAAGCTAGGGATAGGTAGATGAACATGTGGTGGAGCTGTGGTGCGAGGTGGTGGTCGGACGGTGGCTAACGGCGGCGGATCGGCCGTTTGAAACCATTTTTGGCCTTGGAGAGTGTAGGAGAGTGAGAGCTCTACGAACTCCGTTGGCCATGAAATTTCTTGGGGAGGTTCATGAGGATGAGAGGAACAAGATGGTGGTGGTGAAACACCACGGGTGGCCGTGTACGGCGGCGCACGGTGGTGAAACCGAACGGGTGTTTTAAGAAACCCATATGAGAAAAAGTGAGAGTTGGGAAAAAGAAAGACATGGGGAGGAAGCCCTTGATGTGGTGAATCCAATGGTGGTGCTTGGTGGCTGATTTGGCCGTGTATGGTGGTCCAAAATGGTGAAAAGCCTTAAAAACCCATTTGTTTGGAGGCGAGAGTGGTGGCTAACGGTGGCTCGGATGGAGGTGAAACTTGGAGGGGATGTTCACCGGTGAGAGGGGAAGAAATCTGGGTGGGTGGTGTAGTCCACGCCGCCGGCGAGCGGCGGTTCTGGGCGGAGAAAGAAATCGGCAACAGGGGAGAAAACAGGGCAGGGGCAGCAACTTCCGGGGGCTCGTGGCGGCTAACGGCTGGTCCGATGGCTCTGAAAATTGGAGGGGATGAACTTTGGTGGGATTGGAAGAGAATGGCGGGGGTGGTGTACGACACCTCCACCGGACGGCGGAGAAACGGGCGGTCAAAGGGGCGGCGACGGTAAGGAGAAATGGGGAAGGGAAGAGCATGGGGAGAGAGAGAGAGAGAAAGAGAGAGAAGAAAAAGGAAAAAGGAAAAAGTGAAGGAAAAAGGGTAGGGGCCTAGGTAATTAACTTCAATCCTACGCTTCGGGATCCTCAAATAAACCAACGGTGAGTTAAAACACTGATTTGAAAACGCGTAAGTGTTTTATTTTAAATAAAACACTTTAAATAAAACACTACGATGAATTAAGGTAGAATATTATTTTATAAACTAAAATTTATAAAATAATATTTCCTCATCATTATTTAAAATGATAAAGTACCGTTAATTAATCGAAGATGATAAAATCATTTAAATTAATAAAACACTTAATTACTACACTGAGAAGAATTAAGATAGAATATTATTTTATAAACTAAGGTTTATAAAATAATATTTTCTTCATCATTATATAAAATGATAAAGTATCATTAATTAATCAAAGTGCATAAAACACTTAAATTTAAATAAGAATTTTCAACGTAAAATTAAACCTCTTAATATCTTAAAACAATTAAAATATTTAATCTAAATAAATATCCACAATTATAATATTTTCAGAGCTCATTAAATTATTATAATTGTGCTACTTTAAAAACAAGCTTATCTAATACTTTGAAATTCGATGGATAAGATCCGGAAAACGCCATCGAGGTACAACGCTTAGGATAAAACTGTTCATGATTTTACAGCTGTCGGTGAAGAACAAATTACGTGATTTACGGAAAAGATAATCTATACGCGTGATTCCAGATGAGGGTAAAGACAAGAGAGATGTGATTGTGTCGGGAAATAATCCAAAACTGATAATTTTAGCGGGCTGTTACACAAGATTTTCCTACTAATTTTAGAATAAGAAAGCTTAATTTTCAACATGTGGACACATATTTCCCCGTCTGCACGGCATGAAGACCTGCTAAGGTATGTCGACTAGGGTGGTCTCCACTTCCTTAGGAAAGCTAGTGAACTCAGCAATAAAGTTTGCCAAGGCTTGGCCCTTTATCGCGCCTTTTGGTAGATTGTCAATGTCGAACTCACTGAGCTGGATTGACCAGCTAACTAGTCTTCCGGAATTGTCTGGATTTTGTAGTATCTTTCTTCAGGGGTTCTCCATAAAAACTTCTAACCAACCAGTAAACGCCAGCATCTCCATCAAAACTTCTAACCAACCAGCATCTCCTTCCTGCCCTTGAATGCATGGCTCGTGTAATTCTTTGGCATTTGGGCCACTTATTTTTTGACCAAGAATGTGAATATTGCATGGGGTGGCACCTTAAAGTACACGTAGAGCGTGTCACCATGCTCAGGCTACCTCGGTAGCAACAAGTTGGACAAGCATTGCTTCAACTCTTGGAAAGCTTGGTTGCATTTTTCATTCTAGGGATGCATTTTTTTGTAGAACTTTGAAGAAGGAAAGTCATTTTTCCGTGGATTTGGACAAGAACTTGTTTAAAGCTACCGCCCTGCCTACTAGTTGCTAGGTCTCACTTATGTTCCATGGTGGTTTCATGTTTATAATCACAATAGTATTTTTATTGTTGGCTTCCATCCCCCTTTTGGACATGATAAAGGCTAAGGATTTTCTTAAACCCTTGCCGAAGGTTCACTTCACCGAATTCAACTTCATTCTGTGCTGGTGGAGTACCACAAAATATTCTTCTAGGTTGGTTAGAAGCTGAGTAGTTTCCTTACTTTTTACTAGCAAGTCATCAACAAACACCTCCATGGTCTGCCCAATTTGTTTTTTGAACTTCCAATTCACGAGCCTTTGATAAGTTGCCCCAGTGTTCTTTAAGCCAAAAGGCATGACTTGGTAGCAGTCTAGCCCCTAGTCTATGATGAATGACATCATCTATTTATCCACCGGATTCATACTGATATGGTTATATCCTAAATGGGTGTTCATAAAGCTTAGCATTCAATGTCCTGTTGTGGCATCAACAATGACGTAGATCCGCAGCAATGGGAAGCTATCCTTTGGGCATGCTTTGTTTAGGTCAGTGAAGTCTATGCACATTCTCCATTTTCCATTTGCTTTCTTGACTAAGATGACATTGGACAACCACTCAGGTTAGTGGGCTTCTTCGATAAATCCTGCAGCAATGAGACGATCCACTTCTTCAACTATAGATGCATACTTCTCTGTGTTGAATGATATTCCCTTTTGGGAGACCTATTTGCATATTGGGTTGACAAATAGTCTATGCTCAATGACTGTGTCGTAAATCCGAGGAATATCTTCATGACTTTGTGTGAACACATCCATGTGTTCGATCAGCAGTTGCTTCAAGGCTTCCTAGATCTCAAGGGAAAGTTGTGTACCTACCCTTGTTGTTGTATCGGGCTGTCCTGGATGCAATGTCACTAGCTCCAACGGTTTATTTGCCTTTGCCAGTTGTAAATTTTATTGGTCCCGTGCCCCCAAGCCACGATAGAGGAGAACTAGTGGCGGGGGCAGTGGTTCACCCTGCGTGTGGTCATCGACAATGCAAACATCAGACCCCCTTGCTTTGAGCTCCTACACATAACATCCTTAGGCTTGGGCTTGCTCGCCCTGCACTTCCCTTACTCTCGCTTCTATAGGAAATTTCATTTCTAGGTGGTAGGTGGTTGTAACCACTTTAAGGCTATTTAGGCTACCCTAATATAGCATTGTAAGATGATGGGGCCTTGACCACCAGAAAGTCGGTCATCGTGGTGGCCTCACATAGCTCTTTTCCTACCATGACAGGCATGGTTATGGCGTACACTAGTTGGGTTGCGTCCTTAGAAAACCCCTTCAATGGGGTGGGAGAAGTTGCAACTTTCTGTTGTGTATACCCATTCTGACAAAAGCCTTCCAAAATAGGATGTCTGTTGAGCTTTTGTTGTCGACTAGAATTCTTTGGGTAGTATAGTTGGCGACCAAAAGGTTACTACCAATGCGTTGTCATGTAGGTACAAGATCCCCTCACAATCTTCTTCCCCAAAAGAGATGGTTGTTGTATTACTATGCCAGGGGTACTTTGGTGGTTTGCTTGCCATGTAAACTTCTTCATATTTTGCTCTATGGGCATCTGCTCTTCCACTAGAAGCTGATGTGCTACCCTTAGCAAATCCCCTGGTTATAGTATGGACTTCTCCCAAAGGTGCATTATCACAACTAGTATTTTGGCGAGGGGCATCACGACCATCTTTTATTGTTGACCATCGCCTTTTCAGGCTAGTTCTTTGCCAAGGATTGCACTCTTACTTTACTCCTCGCCTCGGCTTTACGCGTTCAGTGAGCATCTGTTCGAGCTCTCCACTACCTGCCAACTTGAACACCCTCTTTTTCGTTGTAGTATAGTCTTCCGTCCAGTGGGTATCTGATTGATGGTACTTGCAGAAGCATTGCCCTATCCTTGCCTATCGCTGTTCCTTTCTTGAGGACCCCTTTTTCTCTTGTACATTGAAGTTGTTGTGAATGAGCTGGGTTCCTTGTTCACTCCATGGTGCTTGTCTCTCACACCCTCTTTCTTATTGGCCTGAGCCAATCTTCATGTCTCTTGTTTTGCTGGCATTCTTGCCTTATGACATCATCTCACTTTTCCTTGGCACACAATAAGGGCTTGTAAGGTGTCTTCCGCTTGACAAAGTGGTCAACTCTGTCCATAAACTCCCTAAGAGTTTTAGCCTCTCCTTATTGAATCAAGTTAGGTATGCGTTTAGAATTTCTTCCTCTCGCTGTTTAATGGTTAAGAGATATGCTGCAGGTTGTTAGCACATTCTGCTTGTCATAAACTGCATTAGAAACTGCTTGGCCATTTCTCTAAAGTTGTCAATTGATCCAGGTTGCAGTGCTCCAAACCAGACTCTCGCCACGCCTTCAATGTTAACAGGAAGGCTCTATAAGCTATTTCCCTGAGAAAACTGTGAAGACCCATCATACATTTCTATCTATAGGACTTTAAATTTTGGTGGGAGCAGGGCAGCCATCACCTCCGCACTATAGGGTAGATCCGTGCGATTTAACAACTGCTCAACTGAGGATGATGCTCCCATCTTTTTGGCCATCTCTTTGTATTTATCGAGAAGATTGCGCAACTCATCATGTAGTCTTTTCTTTTCTAACTCTTCGGGGGTTGTCCCTTTGGCATTTTGTGCTTCTTCTAGATGCTCATTATGACTTTGTACTGTAGCCTTGCTAAGTTCGGCGTTACGACACTTCTGCTCTTCGTTCTCCCTCTGCAAGTTCTCCTTTATTTCCATAACCTTCTTTAATTTCTCCTCAATTTTTGTGAGTTGTGTGTCCATGTTTGCAGATATGCTCCGCATTTATTTGTAGGCCGTTTATAAATTCGTATTTTCGTCATATAATATGGGAGAGAGTCCATATATAACTGGTCATATGACTATATCTTTATGTTTTTATGAAAAATCATATATACTAATTTCTAACATATATATTCATCTCAACGTACGTACTTTATAATAAAAGTTATGCATTAAAAAGTCTCCTCTCATTTTCTCTCTACTGAGAAGTGAGGTGGTGTTTTGATAGTCTCTTTGTTTTTCACGACTAGAAGGCAAGAGTGTTTGAGTGGATGTTATTATGGAGAACTTACAAGCTTGATGGGGAAATTTCAAACTGAGTGAAGAGGAAGATACAGCAATTATGTTGGAGAATGAAATCATGTTTTCTCTTATATGAACTAATTACTAAAAACGAGGGCTGACGTGGCAAGGAAGGAATTTTTCTCTTTATTCTGGTGGGGTGACTAGGGTTGAATGTGTTCAGCAGCCTGTTCCTTGCCGCCGCCGGCAAGGCAGGGCGTTGGTGGAGATCCTGGGCTCCATGGAGAACAGGGGGGAAAGTTTGCGCGCAGTGTGGGAGGACATCCTATCCAGGGTTTCGCGAAGGTGGTTGCTGCGAACCCACAGTTCCTTCCAAATGTGAATCTGCCTGCACGTGAACCGCGGTTTCAAGATGGAGAAATGTATTTTCACTTTACTAAGGCAGAGATTCAACAATCTGCTGAGCCATTTTGTTTCTCTATGGTGCTAAAATTTCTTAGGTGTAGACCTTCGCTGGATCATGTTCGGGGCTTCATTAAGACAAGATGGGGATTAAAGTCCATATCGGTGATTGGGCAATTAAGAAATCCACGGAATGTTCTAGTTCGGATGGCGAAAGAAGAGGACTTCATCTCTGTGATGCCAAGAGGAAATTCTGAGATTCATGGGGTGCCGTTTCGTGTATCTCATTGGAATCCGGATTTCAATGAAGAAGATGATTCCCCGTGGGTTCCAGTATGGCTTACGTTACCGGGGTTGCCACCAAACTTTTTCCAGGAATCAATCTTAAGGAGTATTGGGAATGGGTTCGGTCAGTACTTGAAGCGAGATAACGCCACGGCGTGCGTGACTTGGCCAGAGGCTGCGAGAATCTGTGTTGAAGTGAATGTTGCCCAGCCTGTTCAAAGATTTTTTTGGTTGGGTCCACCGGGCCTTGCTACGAGTCGTTATCAGAAGGTAATTTATGAATCTTTGCCGAAATTCTGTGTGTTTTGTAATAAATAGGGTCATCTGGAAGCACAGTGTTTGAGGCGTGAACGACCAGTGGTGGATAAAAAGCTAAAACAGAGTGTTACATTGGATGAGAGTAAGAAAAATAAGGGCAAAAACGTATGGAAAATGGTCGGAAACAGGGGAAGTAACAATTCTGGGGTTGATAAGGAGATGGGAGAATCATCGAAATCTAGACGGGAGGCTATGCTTGAGTCAATCCGGATACGTAAAGAAGGCAGTGGAGTGGATACTCCGAAAGTGTGGTTCGTGTCACAGGGGGGGGAATTATATGATGAATGGGAGGATATGCAACGGGATGAAGTAGTAACGGAGAGGTGTATTGATGGTGGAGAGGTTCAGGCTGAAAGAGGAGATGATCAATCTAGTGATGAAATGTTAAAGACAATGGTCCATCAGAATATTCGGACAAGAAATCAGGGAGGGAAATGGGCTGATATTATAGAGCAAGAAACGGAATAGGAGATCCAGGAAATTAGTGTGTCTGCGGAGCCGAGAATTCTTGTTTAGTGGGGAGGACTTGGCAATGGAAGCTGTTCCGTATAAAGTAGGATCTGAGGGAGAGGATGAGGATGGGCTGAATGAACTAGCAGAAAAAAATTTCGAATCCGAACCTGAGATGCAACTACCGTTGAAAAATTTGAAGGGGTTAAGGAAGGAGAAATCTATTGTGCGGATTGAGCGGCGGACTCGCTCAAAAAAATTTACTTAATTTGATGAATATTCTGATTTGGAACATTAGAGGAATTCTTTCGTCGAAAACTAGGTTACGACTTATTTTGAATAAATGCCGTCCATCAGTGGTGGCCATTTTAGAACCTTTTGTATAGGTGAATAAATATAGTAGATGGGGGCGATGGATGAAGCTGCCGTCATTTACTAATAATATAGGGGTTGGAGGAAAAATATGGCTTTTTTGGGAGGATGAGTTTGATTTTGAACTCATAGCTATGACGGATCAAGCAATTAGTGGATGGTTTATCAAAGCGAATAAAAAGATTCTTGTTACGGTCGTTTATGCGAGCTCTTTTCGAGCGAAGAGACTGGAGCTTTGGGATTTTTTGCGAGGGCAGAATTCTGGTCGTAGTCCTTGGTTTGTTGGGGGAGATTTTAATATTATTCGGTATGATAATGAAAAGATAGGAGGATTGTTATAGGCCTCTCGTGCGAAAAGAGATTTTAATGATTGTATCCAAGACTGTGCATTAATGGATATTCCTTGTAATGGAAATAAATTATCGTGGTGTAATGGAAGAATAGGAGGTAGGAGAATTTGGGCAAGATTAGATCGTGTGATGGTTAACTTCATGTTTTTGAATTTATTTGGAGATGTACAGCTATCCTATTTGCCGAGGACGTCATCCGATCATGCACCAATGCTGATAACACTAAATCGAGATCGGGAGGTTTGTGTTCGTCCATTTAGATTTCTTCGGATATGGGGTTCACATGATAGTTTTATTCCTCTGGTTCAGGAAGTGTGGAATTCTGATATTAACGGATGTGCTATGGTTCGCATAAGCAGAAAATTAAAATTATTGAAAGGTGCTTTACGGAAATGGAATAATGAAACATTTGGTCGAGTACAGGATGAAATAAAAAATCTGGAAGGCCGCATGGTAGAACTGGAACTTAATATTACGAATTCGTATTCAGAGCAACGAGAAACTGAACTGATAAATTGTCAGCAGGAACATCTACAATGGGTGCATAAAGAGAAGATGTTGGCTAGTCAAAAATCCAGAATTAAATGGCTGGCTGAGGGGGATGCTAATACTAAATTCTTTCAAGCTTCTATGCGGTTAAAGAAGAAGAGTAAGAAGATTGAAAATATGAGATTGACTGATGGCACTTTACTCACATCTTCGGATGCAGTACATGAGGAGGCCGTCCGGTTTTTCCAGGAACTTCTTACGACGTCAAGTGTGAATTGGGACTCGGCTGATTTTGAATTACTGGAACAAGTTGTTTCGTGATCTGAGAATGACAGGTTATGTGCTGAACCTTCTTTAAAGGAGGTGAAGGATGCTCTATGGTCGATTCCAGTAGATAGCAGCCCGGGGCCTGATGGCTTTGCTGCAAGTTTCTTCATGTTAACTTGGGATATTGTGAAAAATGATTTGTTAGATATGGCTTCTGATGTTTTTGCAGGTCAAACGTTTTCTACTTTCTTTGGTGCTACAAACTTAGTATTGATCCCGAAGGTTGATGAACCTGTTGGCTTTAGTCAATTTCGGCCTATTAGTCTTTATTCAGTTGTCTATAAAATTATGACAAAGATTATGGTTTTTTGAATGGCTCCGATTTTGGATAAAATTATCTCCACTGAGCAGGCTAGTTTTATTAGATGAAGGAGTATTTTTGATAATATGTCGATTGCTCAGGAATTAGTTCATGGCATTAACAGGAAAGTCAGAGGTGGAAATGTGATGATGAAAATTGATATGGCAAAAGCTTATGATCGGGTTAATTGGAGTTTTTTATTGAAGATACTTCGGAAGTTGGGTTTTTCGGAAAGATGGTGTAGCATCATTTTTAATGCTATTTCATCTCCTTACTATTCAGTAATGCTTAATGGTTGCACTAGAGGTTTTTTCAAGGCTTTGCGTGGACTTCAACAAGGTGATCATCTTTCACCTTATTTATTTATTTTATCAGAAGAGATTCTATCGCGTATGTTGAAAAAAGATTTCCGGACGGGCTATATTAAACCTTTTCATTCTAGTGGTGGTTATGTGATTTCCCATCTATTGTATGCGGATGACCTTCTTATTTTTGCTAATGGAGGAAGGGCGTCTATGTGAAATATTATGAAGGTGTTGTGGAGAAATGAAAGCATGTCGGGTCAATTAATTAATTCAAGTAAGTCGTCTATTTTTTTCTCTTCTTCTATTTCGGCTGAAAGAAAGATGGCTTTGAAAGATATTTCTGGTTTTATAGAAGGAAGTTGGCCGTGCACCTACTTGGGAGTACCTCTATATGTGGGACGCATGAAAAAGAATATGTTTGATTCGTTTTTGGCTAGAGTTCAGAAAAAAGTAGCTGGTTGGAAGAGTAAAATTTTATCTTTTGGGGGAAAAATTGTTCTTATCAAACATGTGCTAAATAGTATGTCTATTCACATGTTATCGGTGATGAATATTCCAAAAGGGATTATTTCGGGACTTAAGAAGATTTTGTCAAATTTTTTATGGGGATACTCAGCAGAAAATAAAAAAAGAAAATGGATTTCGTGGAAGCAAATCTGTTTACAGGTGGAGGAGGGAGGGCTTGGTATTTGAGCATTTCATGAAGTCCAACATTCCTTGATTATGAAGTTTGCTTGGAAATTAATTAAAGGAGGTACGATGTGGTCTGATTTTTTTGCTTCAAAATATGTTGGAAATGACCATGTGTTTTCAGCTATGCAGAAAAACAGAGGAACGAGATTTTGGAAAGGAATTATAGCTCTTATGCTGAAAGTGCTGAATAATTCGAAGTGGTTAATTCGGGAAGGAAATGTTAATTTTTGGATGGAAAATTGGTTAGGTGATGGTCCCTTAAAAGCGTCTATGTCCATTATTGGAAATGAGAAGCTGAAGGTTAAAGATGTGTTTGATGATTCGGGGCCTAAACTGAATCGGCTACTGCCTTTGGTAAATGACGCTACCTTGGCAAAAATTGTTGCATTAGGTGTGCAGCTTAAATCAGGAACAGATATATGCGTGTGGAAACATACAATAAATGGGGAGTTCAATACAAAATCAGCATGGCAGTTAATCAGAAATAGGGGGGCAATGTGTACTTGGAAGAAATGGCTATGGAAAGAATGGATTCTGAAAAAGATGTCCTTCTTTGTTTGGAAAGCTAGAAAGAGAGCTATACCGATTGATGATGTTATTCGGCGACTCGGAATACCTATCGTTTCAAAGTGTGAGTGCTGCGATCAGGCTAAGGTAGAGTCGTTTAACCATTTATTCTGTGAGGGGGAAGGACCGAAAGTGGTATGGCAGTTCTTTGCTGATGCATGCCGCATAAATATTGCACACATTAGATGCTGGGAAGGTATGATGTACTGCTGGTGGAATAAAGCGTCTATGAACTCTCAGGTGGGTTGGATTAGAGGTTCTCTTCCTATTGTCATTTCCTGGTCAATATGGAGGGCAAGATGTGAGGCAAGGATGTAAGGTGGAAAATTTATGACTGATAAGATAATTCGTTCAGGTAAGGTATGGATTAGAGATATGGCATACAAAATAAAATATTTCCAGCACATGGGTGGAGAGGATAGAGAGACAATGGAGAGGCTTGCATGTCCGGTGATCACTATTTCATCAAAGCCTATTAAATTAATTGCATGGAGTCCCCCAAATAGAGGTAGAATAAAGTTAAATGTAGATGGTGGCTCTTGTGGAAACCCGGGACCAGCAAGAGGAGGGGGTATTCTTCGGGATTATAGAGGAGATGTGATTGGGGGGTTTGGACATGAATATGGAATTGCCACTAATACTATTGCTGAATGCAGGGCCTTATATGATGGTCTTCGGTTATGTCGACGGTTAAATTTACGGGATGTGTTAGTCGAATCGGATTCTGCAGTTATTGTTGGTTGGCTAGCTTCTGGGATATGTAAATATTGGTTTCTTTGGAATTTTTGGGAATAAGTGCAAATCATGGTGAGGGAGCTTAATGTACATTTTCGGCATATATATAGAGAAGCTAATATGGTGGCGGATTTTTTGGCAAAACAAGGAGCGAGAGGTTTGATGTTAGAGTTTAATGATGCATCTG
>QGSO01003055.1:0-12806 GCA_011037825.1 Carya cathayensis | reverse complement strand
AATATATAGTACTAGTATAACCAATCAAAAAAATATATATAGTACTAGTATATATATTAATGTATTAACATATTATAAAAGTTATAGTATAAATTATAATATATCATATATTTGTAAATTTATAATAGTATTAGTATAGTTAGCTTAATATGTAATATGTTAGTATTAAATCACTATAACTACATAGAGTATTAGCAATAAGAGTATTACTATTATAATATTATTACTATTATTTAATATAGTATTACATATAGTATTACTATCATTACATATAGTTATTAGTTATAGTATTAGTACTAGTATAGTTATTAGTACTAATAGACTAATAGTATTAGTTATTAGTATTACATATAGTTACATATATTACTATTACTATTACATATAGTTACATATATAGTTATCACTATTACTATTATTACATATAGTTATTAGTTATAGTATAGTTATTATTACATATAGTTATTAGTTATAGTATTATTACTAATAGACTAATAGTATTAGCTGTATTACTAATATATATATATAATAGTATACTATATGTATATATATTAAATATATCACAATATAATTATATAAGTATTAAACAAAATTTCATTAGATAAAAAGAAAAAAAAGTAATAGGGTGGACTGAACGGATATAACCGAATGGGACCAGACCGGACCGGTCCGATCCTGGGTGAGAAAACCCTAGACCGAATAGATTCGGTCCGGTCTGTAAAACCTCTCCGGACCGGACCGAACTCTCCCCTAGTGTAGACTCTGAAGGTGGCATCGATGTTGGGTGTCGGAGTATGGAGAGTGAGAAAGCAACTTTTAATGTTAGAATTAAGGATTGGATTTGACAGAGAATGGGGAGAGCCAGAGAAAAATAAACTACAAAATTAAAAGTTTATCCCGCACTTTTTAAAAATTTACAAAGATGCCATGCATGTAGATTTCAATTCAAAACACCCGTTCCAACTGGAATGGATCGGAACAAATTGAAATGATCAGAATTTCATTTAGGATGAACATCCAACTAAGCTGTGCCCAATTACTGATTCGGCCATGGAAAAGTCCATAATGATTCAAAAGATTTGTTCTGCATTTACTAATGTGCTAGGCTGATTTATGTATGCAGACACTTTACACGCATGATTGATGAATTGCTCCAATTTTGAAATGGGAAGAACATTGTGCTTGTGTACAAATTTGTGATTCAGTCCAAATAACTTGAACCTTAACCGCTCGAATGTTAGGGTCCTGTTTGCCTAGACTGATGCTCTCAATCTAATTAGGATCATTTTGGGGTTGCTTAAACCTTGTGAGTGAATGACTGTTGTTCTATCATTTGGAAAAGTTTTCACTGACAGTAGTTTGGTATCGAAGTTATAGTACCAATGATGGAGCCTAAGAAGAGTACTCTCTGAATCTTAACGGAGATTTCGTTTTTGGATTCCCCTATAAAATTATGTTGTTGAATTGCCTAGCTGCACTCTCATTACCTTGTTGCAGGGTTGGAAATACGTTAAATCATCGAGACCCCAAAAATCTATGAAACGATTGTAGTATTTGTATTTTACACGTGGGTCATTTTTTATCGGAAGCACGATCCCTTGAGATGGCTTTCTTCTAAGGGAAATACTAACTGCACTGAAAGGTGCACCGACTGTACATTTTATGTTTTCTATTTTCTAACATTAAAATGTACAATCAGTGCACATTATCAGTGCATCCTTTCGGTGCCTGTAGAGCGACCATCTTCTTCTAATGTCTTTCCGGTCAATAGAAAAAAATGGTTATTGACTAAAATTTTTACTTTTTGTTTTTATTTTTTATATTTTTACTTTTAATATCTTGGTTTTAGGATTTATTGACATTTTATTGTAAACTCGAAGATATTCATTTTATAACCACAATATTCCTCTGTACCAGTAATGGTTTATTTATAAAACATTAGGCACTGTGCTCTTTTTTATTTTTACAAACAATAATTAATAATCTAAAAAATTATTATATATTTTTGTAAGGAGATTTTTCTCCTCAGGTCGAAGGCCTAAATATAGGGAGCCTAGGGGCGGCCAAACGACCCCTTAGCTCATTAATAGCCCCCCTGAACACAAAGCTGAGGTTGGCCTATGACCGTAATCGCTTGGTAAGTCTCAAGAGGCAGGGAAGGAAGGCACACGTTGTGACGCCCCCAGATTTCCGCTTGAGATCGAACGAACAACTGAAGCGTCGGGACATGCAACACGTGGTTACCTACCCCCGTTCATGACATATAAGATGCAATGTTCCTAACATGCATATAGCATTATGCAATATTTGCAGCGGATAATTTTTTTTTTCTTGAGCAATAATATGCACCAACTTATTATATCCCAAATAGTTAAATCGTAATCCAAGCATACTTAACAAAATAAACATCCACGATTTGAGTACGAATCTCAGACGACTATAATCTCAAAAATATGGGATGCCAGACTCCATATTTACATTACCAAAATACACTATTGAGGAAGCTCGTCGAGTAACTCGTGTAACTCAACTAACGAGGCCAGAATACTATCCAAGAACTAACTATGGAAGCTGTAAGTTCCGTGTCGTGTCTGCGGCGTCTAGTTAATCTCTTTCAGTCTACCAATGTCTGCTCCCTGCTTTGATCCTGACACATCGCCTACCATTCGGGGGGGATGGTAGTTGGGACTACCACGGCTGAGATTTGATTACAAATCTCAGTAAGTTAACAGGAAACTCCCACACAGGTTAAAGATGCATGCATGGCAGTAAAAGTATAAATGCATAATTAAAGTCGTAAATAAGCATAACATAACTTGACATATAGCATGTCATAACTGACATAACCTAAACTGAAACGTGAACTTAACTTGACTTGACATGATATGAACTTGAACTTAAAATATAACATGGGCTAACAACGTAACATGAACGTGAACTTGAAACATAACATGGACTTGAATCATAGCATGAACGTAAACATACATAACATACACATGAACTTGAATTTAACATAAACCTGAGCATAACATGACATAAACGTGAACTTGAGGCATAATATAAACATGAACATAACATAACATGAACGTGAAATTGAAACATAACATGAATATGAGCATAACATAACATGAACGTGAGCTTGAACATAACATAAACGTGAACATAACATGATATGAACATGAACTTGAAACTTAACGTGAACATGAATATAACATGTATGTGAACATAACATAACATAATATAACATGAACTTGATCTTAAACTTATTCTTATCTCATAGGGTCTCCATGATTTCTTATTCTTATCTCATGGGATTACCATGATTGCTTATTCTTAACTTCTTGACATAAACTTGGACTCTTGTTCAATTGACTTAATTAATAACGTGACCATATGGGTGCTACACGGGTCCCCTAAAGCCGTGTGTTCCGGCCGATTATCGCATCACAACACAGGTATCTACACCAGCTGTGAATGCGCTAATATGTACTCCACAGTTATTGTGGCCCCACGTATTCTACGTGTCACAATTGCTGTATCTCACGTAGTGTATGCTCCACTGTTGTTGTGGCACCATACTTCATACTCCACAATTGTTGTAGCCCATGAATATATGTAAAATAAAATATAGCACTATCGGCGTTAGTGCCTGGCGCGCTCCGGTGACCAGCTAATTAGGCCCCATTCGCAACCTGTTGACTGTACTTCATCAACTCAGGAAATTTCACACCTATTTAGACACTAGGATATTACCCCATCCTAGTACTTAGGGTCGTGATTGACATGAATAATTTAGCATGAACGTGATCTGAAACTTGACTTAACAAAAACTTGATTTGACTTCTTTACTTAACATGACATACTTGCAATGGTGAATATTACATGATATGACATATATGTAACATATAGTATACTTAACATGGCATACTTAAAACATATAGCAATACGTGAAA
This sequence comes from Carya cathayensis, assembly GCA_011037825.1. Taxonomy (NCBI): domain Eukaryota; kingdom Viridiplantae; phylum Streptophyta; class Magnoliopsida; order Fagales; family Juglandaceae; genus Carya; species Carya cathayensis. The sequence goes on along the minus strand of QGSO01003055.1, from coordinate 8,856 downwards.
GAATATATTGTATAACAGATAAATATTCGTGAAAGAATAAATCATGCATAACAGATAAACATGTAATGACGTGACATGGCATGAAATATATGATAACATACATACATAAATTGTAGTTCCCTTATCCATCATACATACACAATAAACTGATAGTAAGTTAGAAGCTAACGTACCTCAATCGTCGCGTTCTACGAGAATAAAGCCCGAAACACGAGGAACTGTAAGTGCGTATTCTAAAAGTTAGAAATTTAATTACTAACAATTAGAAATATGAAAACAAGCTAACTTAGAGTAAAATGACCATTTTACCCTCTACATGTGAGAAAATGACCATTTTACCCATAACTTAAGGATTTCACATCCTAACTCTAAAAATTTCCAAAATTTACATGAGGCATTTTGTCCTAAACTCAAATATTAACTCAGAAAGATTTAAAACAAATCACAACTATGAAAAACACACTATGGCCAAAACATCCATAGGCCATTTCTCTTGATTTTTGTTGCAATTCCTTCCAACTTCAAAACTCATTCTTAACCCAAAGCTTTGCAACAAGAATTTTCCTATCCTAAGTTTAAAATCATACTTAAAACATTCATTTATAAAAATCTAATAATCAACACCAAACTTTTTTTTTGTAAAAAGATCCAAACACTTAATCACAAGCTTTGACCCTAAATTAAAACATCTCCAAAAATTCCAAAAATCAAATCTTACTTCCAACATATTCATAACATAATTCTAAGATCAACCATGTTTTAAATCATCAAACTAAAGTCACCAAAATCACAAAATAACACTTGGAGTTTTTGGTTTTACACCTAGTCCAAAAACAGAAACTTTTTCCTCAACTAGCTTTGATAAATCTCTTGATCAATGGCTTAGAATGTGAGATCTTCGAAATGAAGCATCACATGGTTTAAGAATGTTTCTTAAAGAATATCCAACCATCAAACTTAAAATCACATGGCTAAAACTCAATAAAACATGGATCTAACCCAAAAACATCAAATCTTAGGCCTAATCGAAATCCTCTTGCATAGAAAAATCATATCTTTAAAACTAATACTAAATATCTTTGAAATAACATCTTAAAATGAAAATAAGAGACTTAGGATCATCATATAAAAATATCAAAGCCTTTAGAGTAAGATCAAACCACGAAATATTCAAATTTTCTCCAAATAAAAACTGTTTTTCCACTTCCAGTTTTCAAGTTTCTAGATCTAAGCAATCTATCACTAAAAGCTTTAGTCATGCAACAAAACCTCAATGAACACTCATAAAAACATGCTAATAACACTCCATAAAATTTTTGGACCAAGATATGTCCATTAGCTTGGTCAAAAACTCCAAAACATAACATACTCTCCAGATTCACGCCTAGAATGACCTTTCCATGGTTAAAAATACTTTTGATAGACCAAATGAACATGGAAAGATACGAATAATACATCTACGAAAACTATACTCAAAGAGGAACAATTTTTATGGGGATTCATTGTGTGAAAATACTTACAAAGAGTCGAAAAGCTCCATTCAAAAAGACCCAGAAATCTGCCCGAGAGAGCTCTTTTGGGTTTCTCTCTAAGAATGGGGTGAAGAATTGATGAAAGGGAAGTAAGTGTGTCTTGCTCGACTCAAGAATTCTGTAGGGGGAAGATATGGACTTGAATGACCATTGATTGGAGGTAGCTATGTGACATAAAGTGGAGAATAGAGAGGGGAAAGGACTGCCTGCAGAAGCTGTGAGGCATGGAGGTTAATGGGGTGGGTTTCTCCATCTCATCAAGGCACTATTGGGTGCAGCCAAGGGTAATGAATGGTCTGCCATGTGGGGGAGGAAACATCTCCAAGAAGCCTTGTCAAGGTGGCCAAATTCGTGGGTCTTCGTGGGCCTCAACCAAGTGGGCTTCAATTTGGGGTTTAAAGGGTGTTTGGTTAGGGTTTGAGATGCTATCAAGCCCAAATCCAATTTTTCTTGGCCAAACAAATTTTCAAGGTTTAAAAGGTTGGATAATGATGTCCTAACAAGGATTTGAGAAATTAATAGCATATGGAAGTGATTTAATCAAGTGATTAAACACAATGCTAGAAATTGGATCAAAAAGGGTTTGAAGGCCAACTTTAGGGTTTGGGTAAACCGTTTAGGGTTTCGGTTTCAACCAAGTTTTTAGGGTTTCAAATGTATTCCAACCATTTAGAGTTTCACTAGGGTTGAAACCTTCTTTGATTTGGCTCAAATGGTTGATCAGATGAAAAGGGTTTTACTTAGGTGACATGATCTCACAACTTGATTTCCTTCACAAATCCATCTAATGGTTCCTCTTTATGCCAAATGTCTAATACTATTCACTATGTGTGGCTAAGATCTTACCAAGTGTCCAAATAAAACTTCTCTAACCTAATTTGGACATTCCATAATATGATTTTGAAAACACTGCACTTAGTACGCTTATCGAGGTTACTATTCACTCAAAAACTCAACCCCGAAGTGCCTCTATAAATAAATTCACAGCTTCGAACAGTCGTTTCGTCCGAAATTATGAAAATGGGTTAATGCGCCATAGAATCCTAAATATTCAACTGAGTCTATTGGTGTAGACTATAACATATTCTGACACTTTTGACCACCTCAAACAAATAAAATCACATTTCTGGCACCATAGTGAGTGATAACACTGATTATATTGACAAACTAAAACCTGTGCGATTGATCGATTCGTGAAAACTTATGGGGTTTTTACGAGATTTCTAATGTCTATAGAAATTCCACCATTGAATTTCTAGCGGGCTGTTACACACGTCACCTTAGCCTCCCCTTACGACGCTTAGCCTCAGAGAACCTATGTAGGCAGGTAGGTAGGACATGCAGGAAGCCCTTAATCCTCTGTCAACAAGTAATGAAGGGTCTGACAAAGCGCACTTGTTGCAACGTAGAAGGGATAGGAAGCCATGCCGCATTTATTGTGCCACCCCTGGAGGCCACACTGTATTAAAGGGCTCTAACCAAGGGGACAGCTGAGGTGACATGTACCATTGGGTATGGGCAGTTGAGCTTCAAAAATTAAATATATAAGTGAATTCCTAGGTATGAAGAACTCTCTTTGACTCTTTTACTCTCTTGCACAAACAACTAAAACAATATTGAGTTAGGTATCAGAGACTCCCCTGCCTCCACCAAGGCCCCCATTTCTTTGTATTCTCTCTTTGTTTACAGGTCCAAGACCGAAGACCCGAGTCCCTGGAGCTTGGCCCAAAGATGTGTGGAACATAATGTTAATAATAGTGTTGTTTGTGGGATTAACATAGACTTCACATGTCTTTCATAGTCTTTCACGGCAATGGATCAACTAGAAGGGAAGGAGAATTAGGCGCTCAGTGGAACCACCGGTGAGCTGAAAGATAATGTCGAGCTAAGCAACAGCGAATGTGAAGGCTCCAGGAATGCTAGAAGGGAAGGCGACATCAAGGAAGAAAGGAAGAGCATGCAGGACATCCTCCCACCTCCACCCGAGTGTATCCCAGCAGATAGTGAGATCTGAAACTAGCAAGCACTTAGGAAGGTGGAGCCAAATGAGTCGTTAGAGTTGGTCTTTCCATAGCTAAATGAGCCGCCTAGAAGCCACCGCTAGGATCGCCACCGGGGTGACTCGAAATAAGGGGCGCCATGTAGAACCTCCTCATGGAATACCAAGATGTCTTCGGCTAGAGTCATGAGGTGGAATCGATCCGGGGTTCATGCAACACCACTTGACTGTGGACCCCAAGGCTAAGGGGGTAATATAGAAATGCTGAAGCTTCAGTGCCAAGAAGAATACTGCCATCACTTCAGAAGTTGACCAGTTACTCATAGTGAGATTCATACGGGAGGCCTATTACCTAGACTAGCTGTCTAACATGGTGTTGGTAAAAAAACAAAATGGCAAATAGAGCATGTGTGTGGAATTCACTAAATTGAATAAGGCTTGCTCGAAAGATAGCTTCCGGCTCCCCCACATTGACTTGATTGTTGATTCGACAGTAGGTCATCATATGCGAGTTTCATGGATGCCTACTTCGGGTACAAGCAAATCTACATGAACTCAAACGACGAGAAGAAAATGTCATTCATCATTGATCAAGGGCTATACTGTTACTTAGCCATGCCATTTGGGTTGAAGAACATAGGGGCCACCTACCACTGGCTGGTCAACCACATGTTCAAAAGTAAGATCGAGAGAAACATGGAGGTCTACATAGATGATTGAGCTGAAATATTACATATTTTATATATCTAGAACTAACATATTTTAATAATTTCATGACATTACTAGAAAAAAAGGTAATAAACATAAATCTGAATTGTGATTTAAATTGGTTAATATAATGGTTTAAGCTTACTTTTATAACCAGTAATTTAATTGGATAATATTCCCTCACATGCACAACACATTTATGATATTTCTTTCCTTCTAATTTATTTTGGTTTTCTACTGTGTTATATTCAGGTTTCTAAATATATAAGATGCTCGTTGGAACAAACATTCTGAGTGGAACCACATGCAACCGAGAGGCTACACTCTGTCAAACTAGAAAGAAGAAGCGCATTGAGTGGGAAACACATGGGACCTAGCGGATTTTATTCTTTTCATTTGGACGCAACACCTTGCTTTTGAAGACAGTAGGACCACACGCAACACAGATCTTTCTGGCAAGAAGGCAGCAGGTTTTCCGTGGGGAAGCAACGGAGTTGCGTTTTTACGAAAGGGGATGCTGGAGTCTTGGAGTTTTTGGGGAGTCTCTACGCTGCATTTTTGGAGTTTGTCTTGTTGCCTTTTTTAGAGAAAACAGACTGGGCGTTTGAACAGAGACCATTTGAGGCAAGCAAGAGGCGAGCTTACAGAGGAGTTTTGACAAGGCAGGAAAAAAAAAAAAAAAAAAGAAAGAAAGAGGAGAAGACACTGATAGACGGACTGGGCAGGAGTGATTTACAGAAAAGAGGGAGCTTTACTTTTGCGGAGGGGACTTTTTGAAGGAGAAAAAATGAAACGAAACAGAGGGAAGGGGGAGCTTCTTTTTTCTCTTTGGGGTTTTCAGAGCAGAGGAGGCAGCAGAGGAGAATTGGACTTACGGAGACGTTGGAAGGCGAGGGTTGCTTGCTGGTTGGGATTTACGGAAAGAGTGAATTGGATGAGAGTTTTTCATTTTTTTTTTGGGTGAGAGAAAGGACCTTGGACTGGAGAGACGAAAATGCAAGAGTTGGAGGGATGCTCTGTTCTTTCTTCTGGACAGCGGACGGAGAGAGAGGTTTGGTGAGACTTTCGGGTTCGGCTTGGACTTTTTTTCATGGAGCTAAAGAAAGAGGAGCGAGCTTCAGGAAATGGCGAATGTTGGCACGCTGAACGAAAAGGGAGCTGGGACAGAAGCGGGGGAAGGAGACATGAGAGAAAGAGCTTTGACTTGAGCTGGGTTTTCGAGAGATTCCTTCCTTGCTGGGCTGGAAAGACATGAGAGAAAGAGAGAGGTCTGTGAGCTTTGACGAATGCAGCAAAAGAAAGAAAGTTTGGAGAGGAGCTGCAGGGAAGTGAGTTTACGGAAAGAGCTTTTTTTTTTTTTTGGAAGAAAGGAGATACCAGCTGGGAGTTATGTTTAGCTATATCTTCTCTCCATCTTTATTCTCTTGTGGCTATTTTTCTTGTGTTGAGTTTTATATTTTATTTTAGTTTGCTAATGGAGACTATTTATTTGATTTCCACGACTTTTGTGATGAATATGATTGGCTAAATTTTCATAGTAAGGTTAGAGGTGAAGTCTAATAGTTTAGATATTGTTTCGGATCATCGATAAAATTTATATTATGAGTTTGATTGATTGAATAGTTTTATTATTGGATATTTTGATTATCTATATATTTATCTTGATTCATTGTGATTTTCGAATACATTGAATGCTTGAAAAATCTCTGTGATATTGAAATGAGTTTGTGAATGTTTTAACCATTAATCGTTCATGATTAATCATTAGTAACTATTTTTCTTGACTTTAAGTACTAAATTTTCCAATTAAATGGAATCATTATTCTAATTTAATTGAAGTAAATTGATTAGAAACAATATTCTAAATTATTAGATGGATCCTCAAAATCTTAGTCGTTCTCCATATTGATTTATTTTATCATTTTAGTTTTATTCTGTTACATTAAAAATCTTCATCTCTGTAATTTTCTTTTCTAGTTGATTGCACATTCCTTTCAGTAATTTCTTTCCATTGTTTGATTTTATTTTCCTTATCATATAAGTTAATTCCTATGGATTCGACCATGTTAGGTACTACAACACCTGTATACTTGCAAGTAAAACTACTCTAAAAATTTGGTTCACTAGTTGAGTCAAAGTTTAAGGGCATAAGTAGACGATCTGTTGGTTAAAAGTAGAACTCCTGAGCAGCACCTGGACGACCTTCACGAAGCCTTTACAGTGTTGAGGTAGTACCAAATGAAGTTGAAACTGGCAAACTGCACTTTCAGTGTAGGCTCTAAGAAATTCTTGGGCTTCATGATGTTGAAGCGAGGGTATGAATCCAACCAAGAAAAGGTGAAGGCCATAGTCAACATGCCCTCCCCTCAAAATATAAATGAAGTAGAGAAACTCGTAGGTCGAGTAATAGCCCTCAACCGTTTCTTGCTGGCATCCACCGATAAGTGCCTCATCTTCTTCAAAGTGCTGTGGAAGGCTCAAAACTTGGATGATGAAAATGATCAAGCATTTGATGCCCTTAAAAAGTACCTTACTAGCCCTCTGCTGCTCAGCCAACTCAGGTGTGGGGAAGTTCTAGTCTTGTACTTGTCAATCTCCCTGCAGGTCCTTCTCAACCTGAGTGCGAGATGAAGGTGCGGTCTAGAGACCTATGTATTGCACTAGCTGAGCCTATCAGGGAGCAGACGCTAGATACTCACACATAGAGTAGCTTGCCTCCGCCTTGGTGGTAACCTCGTGAAAGCTTTGCCCGTATTTTTAAGCTCATCCAATAAAGGTCCTTACTGAGACACCTTAAAGAAGATCTTACAAGACCAGATGCCTTGGGCCGCCTTACCAATTAGGCCATGGAATTAAGCAAATCTGGCATCGAGTACACATCGTGGACTTCAATTAAAGGGCAAGTGTTGACAGATTTTGTGGCAAAATTCACCAGCCTCCTGGAGGGGGTTAAACATGCACCTCCTATGAAGCCTTAACAAGTCTTTATCGACGGCATGTCTTGTTGGGCTAGAGGGAGAGTGGGTGCACATATTGTTACAGACGAAAGTGAAGAGCATAACTAAGCTACTAAGCTGGCATTCAAATATATGAACAACGAGACGGATTGTGAGGCACTATTCTTTGGCCTAACGATCACTTAGTCTCTAGGCATTGAGGAAATAGAAGTATGAGATGGCTCCCAGGTAGTGGTTAGCCAAGTACAAGGGGAATTTGTGGCAAAGAGTGAGAAATTTAAAAAGTATTTTAACATTGATCGAGGCTAAGTGCACCCACTTTAGATACTTTCAGATTCAGCAGATTCCAAGGGTCGAGAATCTAAAGGCAGACAATCTAGCGAGAGGAACATTCGGGTAGGAAAAATCTTCCCTCCTTGAATGAACAGTGGTAAGGACCGTCAAGGTGCCCACCATGGGGATTGAAGTAGTGGATGTGAAACCAGGGGCATCAGTGTGGACGTTGGATTTTATCAGATACTTAGACACCAATGAGGTACCCAATAATAGGTGTGAAACCAGGAAGATCAGGAACAAAGCAGTGCGTTATACTATAGTCGACAATGTCCTATATTGAAAGGGGTATTTCACACCTCTCTTGAGGTGCATCTCGTTCGAAAAAGCCCAATATTTGTTAGCGGAGATAAACAAGGGAATCTGCAGTGACCACTCAGGAAGGAAGGTGTCGGCGAGCAAAGTGATGAGGGAGGGGTACAACTAGCTGCGCGCCATTCGAGATGTCGAGGAATATGTGCAAAAGTGAAAGAAGTGCCAAGAGTACTCCAGAGTGCCCCATCACCCGCCAGAGGAACTGACATCAATCACTTCGCCCTGACCCTTTGCCTAGTAGGGAGTCAACCTAATGGGCCCCCTTCCCCTTACCAAAGGAGGAGTAACATTCATGGTGATCGCAGTGGAATATTTCACCAAATGGGCCGAGGCATTGGCAATAATCATAGCGAGCAACATCACACACTTTCTCTAGAAGATAGTCGTTTGCAGATTTGGCATCCCTTGCATCATCATATCAACTAACGGGAGGTAATTTGACTCTGACCACTTTCGAGACTAGTGTCAGGAGTTTGGAATCAAATTTCGCTACTTGTCCCTAAGACAACCCCAGTCCAATGAACTGGTGGAGGCGACCAACAAGACTCTAATGGGGATACTCAAGAAGAAGCTCAGTGACAAGAAGGGTGCTTGGGAGGAGGAGCTTCCTGGAGTTCTGTGGTTATATCAGGTCACGGTGAGGACATCGACATGAGAGACCTCGTTCACCCTGACTTATGGCCATGAGGTAATGCCACTGATCAAAGTTAGGGTACAACACTTCAAATAAGGCTCCAATGACGAGTGACTAAAAGAGCAGCTTGATCTGTTAGAAGAGGTGAGGCTTGAAGCAGAGGAGAGGATGACTGTTAAGAAAAGGAGGGCAAAGCGATGTTTCAACAGAAGGGTATGCCCGAGGATATTCAAGGTCAGGGACCTTGTGCTGTAGCAGATAGGCTGGGCCCGAGGACATTCAAGGTCAGGGTATCCCAGACGAAGGGAAGCTGGGCCTTTAGTGAAAATGCCTCTACATGTTTCTTGTGATACCCCATTTTTACATGTATTTTCACTG